>LR778258.1:41156395-41178895 GCA_902810595.1 Coregonus sp. 'balchen'
CGGAAACTAACAGTCAGGAGGAACCTAAGTCAGGACAGGAAACTAACAGTCAGGACTGGAACCTAACAGTCAGGACAGGAAACTAACAGTCAGGACTGGAACCTAACAGTCAGGACAGGAAACTAACAGTCAGGACTGGAACCTAACAGTCAGGACAGGAAACTAACAGTCAGGACTGGAACCTAACAGTCAGGACTGGAACCTAACAGTCAGGACAGGAAACTAACAGTCAGGACTGGAACCTAACAGTCAGGACAGGAAACTAACAGTCAGGACTGTTAATAAGTATAGGATCATTAATGATGGACAGATGAGCTGAGGGGAGGAGCAGTGTGTTCCTGTGCATGCTGCATGCTGGGAGGTGTTATTTCATGGCCAGGTACACTACAGTATCTGTCTGTGATCCTGACTGGAACCCTGTAGTCTGGAACCCTGTAGTCTGGAGCCATATGTAGTCTGGAGCCATGTGTATTCTGGAGCCATGTGTAGTCTGGAGCCATGTGTATTCTGGAACCCTGTAGTCTGGAGCCATGTGTAGTCTGGAGCCATGTGTATTCTGGAACCCTGTAGTCTGGAGTCATGTGTATTCTGGAGCCATGTGTATTCTGGAGCCATGTGTAGTCTGGATCCATATGTAGTCTGGAGCCATGTGTATTCTGGAGCCATGTGTATTCTGGAACCCTGTAGTCTGGAGCCATGTGTAGTCTGGAGCCGTATGTATTCTGGAACCCTGTAGTCTGGAGCCATGTGTAGTCTGGAGCCATGTGTATTCTGGAACCCTGTAGTCTGGAGCCATGTGTAGTCTGGAGCCATGTGTATTCTGGAACCCTGTAGTCTGGAGCCATGTGTAGTCTGGAACCCTGTAGTCTGGAGCCATGTGTATTCTGGAACCCTGTAGTCTGGAGCCATGTGTATTCTGGAGCCATGTGTATTCTGGAACCCTGTAGTCTGGAGCCATGTGTAGTCTGGAGCCATGTGTATTCTGGAGTCATGTGTATTCTGGAGCCATGTGTAGTCTGGAGCCATGTGTAGTCTGGAGCCATGTGTATTCTGGAGCCATGTGTATTCTGGAACCCTGTAGTCTGGAGCCATGTAGTCTGGAACCCTGTAGTCTGGAGCCATGTGTAGTCTGGAGCCATATGTAGTCTGGAGCCATGTAGTCTGGAACCCTGTAGTCTGGAGCCATGTTTAGTCTGGAGCCATGTGTAGTCTGGAGCCATGTGTAGTCTGGAGCCATGTGTAGTCTGGAACCCTATAGTCTGGAACCATGTGTAGTCTGGAACCCTATAGTCTGGAACCATGTGTAGTCTGGAACCCTATAGTCTGGAACCCTGTAGTCTGGAACCCTGTAGTCTGGAACCCTGTAGTCTGGAACCCTGTAGTCTGGAACCATGTGTAATCTGGAGTCATGTGTATTTTGGAACCCTGTAGTATGGAGCCATGTATAGTCTGGAACCCTGTAGTCTGGAACCCTGTAGTATGGAGCCATGTGTAGTCTGGAACCCTGTAGTCTGGAACCCTGTAGTCTGGAACCCTGTAGTCTGGAACCCTGTAGTCTGGAACCATGTGTAATCTGGAGTCATGTGTATTTTGGAACCCTGTAGTATGGAGCCATGTATAGTCTGGAACCCTGTAGTCTGGAACCCTGTAGTATGGAGCCATGTATAGTCTGGAACCCTGTAGTCTGGAACCCTATAGTCTGGAACCCTGTAGTCTGGAACCCTGTAGTCTGGAACCCTGTAGTCTGGAACCATATGTAGTCTGGAACCATATGTAGTCTGGAGCCATATGTAGTCTGGAGCCATATGTAGTCTGGAGCCATATGTAGTCTGGAGCCATATGTAGTCTGGAATCATGTGTAGTCTGGAACCCTGTAGTTTGGAGACATGTGTAGTCTGGTGTGATGTGTAGTCTGGAGTCATATGAAGTCTAGAACAATATGTGGTCTGGAACCCTGTAGTCTGGAGCCACGTGTAGTCTGCAGCCGTGTTTAGTCTGGGACCTTGTGTAGTCTGGTAGAGTTGATTACTGTTATACTATTCCAGGTATTCCTTAAAGAGGTAGGGTTTCAAGTGTCTCCGGAAGGTGGTCAGTGATTCCGCTGTCCTGGCGTCGTGGGGGAGCTTGTTCCACCATTGGGGTGCCAGAGCAGCGAATAGCTTTGACTGGGCTGAGCGGGAACTGTGCTTCCGTAGAGGTCGGGGGGCTAGCAGGCCAGAGGTGGATGAACGTAGTGCCCTCGTTTGGGTGTAGGGTCTGATCAGAGCCTGAAGGTAAGGAGGTGCCGTTCCCCTCACAACTCCATTGGCAAGCACCATGGTTTTGTAGTAGATGCGAGCTTCAACTGGAAGCCAGTGGAGTGTGCGGAGGAGCGAGGTGACATGAGAGAACTTGGGAAGGTTGAACACCAGACGGGCTGCAGCGTTCTGGATAAGTTGTAGGGGTTTAATGGCACAGGCAGGGAGCCCAGCCAACAGCGAGTTGCAGTAATCCAGACGAGAGATGACAAGTGCCTGGATTAGGACCTGTGCCGCTTTCTGTGTAAGGTAGGGTCGTACTCTGCGAATGTTGTAGAGCATGAACCTGCAGGATCAGGTCACCACTTTGATGTTAGCGGAGAACGACAGGGTGTTGTCCAGGGTCACGCCAAGGCTTTTTGCACTCTGGGAGGAGGACACAATGGAGTTGTCCACCGTGATGGCGAGATCATGGAACGGGCAGTCCTTCCCCAGGAGGAAGAGCAGCTCCGTCTTGCCTAGGTTCAGCTTGAGGTGGTGATCCGACATCCACATTGATATGTCTGCCAGACATGCAGAGATGCGATTCGCCACCTGGTTATCAGAAGGGGGAAAGGAGAAAATTAATTGTGTGTCGTCTGCGTAGCAATGATAGGAGAGACCATGTGAGGATACGACAGAGCCAAGTGTCATGGTGTATAGAGAGAATAGGAGAGGGCCTAGAACTGAGCCCTGGGGGACACCGGTGGTGAGAGCACGTGGTGCGGAGACAGATTCTCGCCACGCCACCTAGTAGGAGCGACCTGTCAGGTGGTCCTCTGTAGCTCAGCTGGTAGAGCACGGCGCTTGTAACGCTAAGGTAGTGTGTTCGATCCCCGGGACCACCCATACACAAAAAAAAACATTTATGCACGCATGACTGTAAGTCGCTTTGGATAAAAGCGTCTGCTAAATGGCATATTAAGGTAGGACGCAATCCAAGAGTAAGCAGTGCCAGAGATGCCCAACTCGGAGAGGGTGGAGAGGAGGATCTGATGGTTCACAGTATCAAAGGTAGCAGACAGGTCTAGAAGGACAAGAGCAGAGGAGAGAGAGTTAGCTTTAGCAGTGCGGAGAGCCTCCGTGACACAGAGAAAAGCAGTCTCAGTTGAATGAAACCTGACTGGTTTGGATTAAGAAGGTCATTCTGAGAGAGATAGCAGGAGAGTTGGCTAGAGACGGCACGCTCAAGAGTTTTGGAGAGAAAATAAAGAAGGGATACTGGTCTGTAGTTGTTGACATCGGCGGGATCGAGTGTACGTTTTTTGAGGAGGGATGCAACTCTCGCTTTCTTGAAGATGGAAGGGACATAGCCAGCGGACAAGGATGAGTTGATGAGCGAGGTGAGGTAAGGGAGAAGGTCTCCGGAAATGGTCTGGAGAAGAGAGGAGGGGATAGGGTCAAGCGGGCAGGTTGTTGGGCGGCCGGCCGTCACAAGTCGCAAGATTTCATCTGGAGAGAGAGGGGAGAAAGAAGTCAAAGCATAGGATAGGGCAGTGTGAGCAGGACCAGTAGGTGTCATTTGACTTAATAAATGAGGATCGGATGTTGTCAACCTTCTTTTCAAAATGGTTGACAAAGTCATCCGCAGAGAGGGAGGAAGGAGGTGGAGGAGGTGGAGGATTCAGCAGGGAGGAGAAGATGGCAAAGAGCTTCCTAGGGTTAGAGGCAGAGGCTTGAAATTTAGAGTGGTAGAAAGTGGCTTTAGCAGCAGAAACAGAGGAAGATAATGTAGAGAGGAGGGAGTGGAAAGATGACAGGTCCGCAGGGAGTCTAGTTTTCCTCCATTTCCGCTCGGCTGCCCGGAGCCCTGTTATGTGAGCTCGCAGGAGGGGAGGACCGAGCCGACCGGGAGGATAGGGGACAGAGAGTCAAAAGATTCAGAGAGGGAGGAGAGGAGGGTTGAGGAAGCAGAATCAGGAGATTGGAGGGAAAAGGATTTAGCAGAGGGAAGAGATGATAGGATGGAAGAGGAGAGAGTAGCGGGAGAGAGAGAGCGAAGGTTGCGACGGCACATTACATTTACATTTACATTTTAGTCATTTAGCAGACGCTCTTATCCAGAGCGACTTACAGGAGCAATTAGGGTTAAGTGCCTTGCTCAAGGGCACATTTACATCATTTAGCAGACGCTCTTATCCAGAGCGACTACAAATTGGTGCATTCACCCTATAGCCAGTGGGATAACCACTTTACAATTATACTTTTTTTTGGGGGGGGGGGGGTAGAAGGATTACTTTATCCTATCCCAGGTGTTCCTTAAAGAGGTGGGGTTTCAAATGTCTCCGGAAGGTGGTGAGTGACTCCGCTGTCCTGGCGTCGTGAGGGAGCTTGTTCCACAATTGGGGTGCCAGAGCAGCGAACAGCTTTGACTGGACTGAGCGGGAACTATGCTTCCGCAGAGGAAGGGGAGCCAGCAGGCCAGAGGTGGATGAACACAATGTCCTCGCCTGGGTGTAGGGACTGATCAGAGCCTGAAGGTACGGAGGTGCCGTTCCCCTCACTGCTCCATAGGCAAGCACCATGGTCTTGTAACGGATGCGAGCTTCAACTGGAAGCCAGTGGAGTGTGCGGAGGAGGGGGGTGACGTGAGAGAACTTGGGAAGGTTGAACACCAGACGGGCTGCGGCATTCTGGATGAGTTTGTAGGGGTTTAATGGCACAGGCAGGGAGCCCAGCCAACAGCGAGTTGCAGTAATCCAGACGGGAGATGACAAGTGCCTGGATTAGGACCTGTGCCGCTTCCTGTGTAAGGCAGGGTCGTACTCTCCGAATGTTGTAGAGCATGAACCTGCATGATCGGGTCACCGCCTTGATGTTAGCGGAGAACGGCAGGGTGTTGTCCAGGGTCACGCCAAGGCTCTTCGCACTCCGTGAGGAGGACACAACGGAGTTGTCAACCGTGATGGCGAGATCATGGAACGGGCAGTCCTTCCCCGGGAGGAAGAGCAGCTCCGTCTTGCCAGGGTTCAGCTTGAGGTGGTGATCCGTCATCCATACTGATATGTCGGCCAGACATGCAGAGATGCGATTCGCCACCTGGTTATCAGAAGGGGGAAAGGAGAAGATTAGTTGTGTATCGTCAGCGTAGCAATGATAGGAGAGGCCATGTGAGGATATGACAGAGCCAAGTGACTTGGTGTATAGGGAGAAAAGGAGAGGGCCTAGAACTGAGCCCTGGGGGACACCAGTGGTGAGAGCACGTGGTGCGGAGACAGCTTCTCGTACCCTGCCATCTGAGTAGGGGCAGAGTGAGTAGTGTTGGAGGAGAACGAGAGAGAAAAGGATACGAAGTAGTGGTCGGAGACCTGGAGGGGAGTTGCAGTGAGATTAGTAGAAGAACAGCATCTAGTAAAGATGAGGAGCCATGTGTCGTCTGGAACCAGCTTTAATATTGCAGATAGATTGTAGCTTCCATCAATGTAATTGTCTGCATAATTTCCAATCCCCCATATATTTTTTTGTAATATATATATATTAGGGCTGTAAAAGTTAACGCTTTAATAACACGTTATTGCTTAGATTTTTTATGCCGTTTTTTTGACCATCCCATAGTTCAAATTCAAGCCCTGGCAGCCGATGCGCTAGTTTGACAACAACTTTACTAGCTAGCTACTTGTATGACTGAATGATGGAGAATGCTAGTGAGGGGCTTTTAAATGGCAAATTCAATTTCAAATCACTCCCAGATGGCTCTCTGGATAAAACCAAAGTAATTTGCATCTACTGCATCTACTGCAAGGCTGAATTTGTTTAACGTTACTAGTAGCAGGGAAACATACTGTTGTCCCGGCAATACAAGTAACGTTACTAGTAGCAGGGAAACATACTGTTGACCCGGCAATACAAGTAACGTTACTAGTAGCAGGGAAACATACTGTTGACCCGGCAATACAAGTAACGTTACTAGTAGCAGGGAAACATACTGTTGACCCGGCAATACAAGTAACGTTACTAGTAGCAGGGAAACATACTGTTGACAGGGCAACACAAGTAATTAGTTACCATGCCTAATGATGTTTATAGTTAGTTATCATGCTGAAAGTTGTCTATCGTTAGTTATCATGCTGAATGCTCTCTAGAGTTAGTTATTATGCTGAATGTTGTCTAGAGTTAGTTATCATGCTGAATGCTGTCTATAGTTAGTTATCATGCTGAATGTTGTCTAGAGTTAGTTATCATGCTGAATGCTGTCTATAGTTAGTTATCATGCTGAATGTTGTCTATAGTTAGTTATCATGCTGAATGTTGTCTAGAGTTAGTTATTAATTAATTAATATGCCATTGAATGCTGTCTACAGTTAGTTATGCTGAATGTTGTCTAAGAGTTATTTATCATAGTGAATGCTGTCTATAGTTAGTTATCATGCTGAATGCTGTCTAGTGTTAGTTATCATGCTGAATGCTGTCTATAGTTAGTTATCATGCTGAATGTTGTCTAGAGTTAGTTATCATGCTGAATGCTGTCTACAGTTAGTTATCATGCTGAATGCTGTCTATAGTTAGTTATTATGCTGAATGCTGTCTATAGTTAGTTACCATGCTGAATGCTGTCTAGTGTTAGTTATCATGCTGAATGCTGTCTATAGGTAGTTATCATGCTGAATATAGTTAGTTATCATGCTGAATGCTGTCTATAGTTAGTTATCATGCTGAATGCTGTCTATAGCTAGTTATCATGCTGAATGCTGTCTATAGTTAGTTATCATGCTGAATGCTGTCTACTGCTAGTTATCATGCTGAATGCTGTCTATAGTTAGTTATCATGCTGAATGCTGTCTATAGTTAGTTATCATGCTGAATGCTGTCTATAGTTACATTTTACATTTACATTTTAGTCATTTAGCAGACGCTCTTATCCAGAGCGACTTACAGTTAGTGAATACATATATATATTTTTTTTATACTGGCCCCCCGTGGGAATCGAACCCACAACCCTGGCGTTGCAAACGCCATGCTCTATCAACTGAGCTACATCCCTGCCGGCCATTCCCTTCCCTACCCTGGACGACGCTGGGCCAATTGTGCGCCGCCCATGAGTCTCCCGGTCGCGGCCGGCTGCGACAGAGCCTGGATTCGAACCAGGATCTCTAGTGGCACAGTTAGCACTGCGATGCAGCGCCTTAGACCACTGCGCCACTCAGGAGATTAGTTATCATGCTGAATGCTGTCTATAGTTAGTTATCATGCTGAATGCTGTCTACAGTTAGTTATCATGCTGAATGCTGTCTATAGTTAGTTATTATGCTGAATGCTGTCTATAGTTAGTTATCATGCTGAATGCTGTCTATAGTTAGTTATCATGCTGAATGCTGTCTACAGTTAGTTATCATGCTGAATGCTGTCTATAGTTAGTTTCATGCTGGAAATGCTTCTCTTGCTATTATCATGCTTGAATGCTGTTTACCTGCTAGTTATCATGGTGAATGCTTGTCTATAGTTAGGTACATGCTGAATGATGTCGATAGTTATTATCATGCTGAATGCTGTCTATAGTTAGTATAATGGCTGAATGCTGTTCTGCTGCTAGTTTTCATCGGAATGCTCTCTATAGTAGTTATCTTGATGAATGCTTCTATAGTTTAGTTACCATGCTGATGTGTCATAGTTAGTTATCATGTTGAATGCTGTCTGTGTCGTTATCTGCTGAAGCTGTCTATAGTAGTTATCATTGATGAGGCTGTCTAGTGTTAGTTATTCATGGAAGAATGCTGTCACAGTTAGTATCATGCTGAATGCTGTCTACAGTTAGTTATCATGCTGAATTCTCTATACTGCTAGTTATCATGCTGAATGCTGTCCACTGCTAGTTATCATACTGAATGCTGTCTATAGTTAGTTACCATGCTGAATGCTGTCTACAGTTAGATATAATGCTAATGCTGATCTATAGTAGTTAGTATCATATTGAATGCTGTCTACAGTTAGTATCATGCTGAATGTGTCTACTGCTCGTTATCTGCTGAATGCTTGTCTTCTTTAGTTCAGTATCATGCTGAAAAGCTCTCTAATGCCTTGAGTATCATGTGAATGCGTTTGTGTCTACGTTAGTTATCAGCTGAATTGCTCTCTATACTAGTTTCATCTGAATGTGTCTACAGTTAGATTATAATGCTGAATGCGTCTATAGTTAGTTAGTATATGCTGAATGCTGGTCTACAGGTAGTTATCATGCTAATGATGTCTCTGACTAGTTATCTGCTGAAGGCTGTCTTTAGTTGTTATTCATGCTGAATGCTCTCTAATGCTAGGTTATCATGCTGAATGAGGTCTATAGTTAGTTATCAGCTGAATGCTGTCTATGCTAGTTATCATGCTGAATGCTGATTCTACTGCTAGTTATCATGCGAATGCTTGTCTATAGTTAGTATCATGCTGAATGCAGTCTATACGGTAGTATCATGTTGAATGCTTTTGTTATAGTTAGTTATCATGCTGAATGCTGTATATAGTTAGTTACATGCGGATGCTGTCTATAGTGATTTATAATGCTGAATGCTGTCTGTGCTAGTTTCATGCTGAATGGCTCTGTCTTATAGTTAGGTACATGTGAAGGCTGTCTATTAGTTAGTTACCACATGTGATCATGTCTATAGTTAGTTATCATGCTGAATGTATGTCTATAGTTATTTATCATGCTGCAGCTTGGTCATAGTAGTTATCATGCTGAATGTGTCTACGTTAAATATAATGCGAATGATGTCTATAGTTAGTTAGTTATCATGCTGAATGCGCTCCTATGCTAGTTATTTCATGGATGAATGCTGTCTATAGTTAGTTAGTATTATGCTCTGAATGCTCTTAGAGTTGTTATCATGCTGAATGATTGTCAGAGTAGTTATCATGCTGAATGCAGTCTACAGGTAGTTTCATGCTGAATGTTATCTATAGTTAGTTATCATGCTGAATGCTGTCTACAGTTAGATATAATGCTAAATGCTGTCTATAGTTAGTTAGTTATCATGCTGAATGCTCTCTACTGCTAGTTATCATGCTGAATGCTGCCTATAATTAGTTAGTTATCATGCTGAATGCTCTCTACTGCTTGTTATCATGCTGAATGCTGTTCTATAGTTAGTTATCTGCTGAAATGCTGTCTACAGTTAGTTAGTTATTTATGCTAATGCTCTATAGAGTTAGTTATCATGATGAATGCTTGTCTACAGTTAATTATCAGCTTTTGTTTTTTGAAGTGTCTATAATTAGTCGTTTATCATGCTGAATGCTCTCTACTGCTAGTTATCATGCTGAATGCTGTCTATAATTAGTTAGTTATCATCCTGAATGCTCTCTACTGCTTGTTACCATGCTGAATGCTGTCTATAGTTATTTATCATGGCTGAATGCTGCAAAGTTAAGTTATCATATGGAATTGTGTCTACAGTTTAGTTATCATGATCAATGCTTGTCGCTGTAGTAGTTATTATTTGTGATCTTGTATAGAGTGAGTTATCATGCCTGAATGCTGGTCTATGCTAGTGATCGTGATGAATCGCTGTCTACGTTAAATATAATGCTGAATGCTGTCTATAGTTAGTTAGTTATCATGCTGAATGCTCTCTACTGCTAGTTATCATGCTGAATGCTGTCTATAGTTATTTATCTGCGAATGCTGTCAATAGTTAGTTGTCATGCTGAATGCTGTATACAGTTAGTTATCATGCTCAATGTGGTCTTATAGTTTTAGTTAGTTATTATGGTTGAATGCTTTGTATAGAGTTAGTTATATGCTGAATGTTGTCTATAGTTAGTTATCATGCTGAATGCTGTCTACCGTTAAATATAATGCTGAATGCTGTCTATAGTTAGTTAGTTATCATGCTGAATGCTCTCTACTGCTAGTTATCATGCTGAATGCTGTCTATAGTTAGTTAGTTATTAGCTGCATCTCTCTAGAGTTAGTTATAAGCAGAATGCTGTCTATAGTAGGTATCATGCTGAATGCTTGGTCGACAGTTAGTTACATGGCTGAATGTTATTATCTCTAGTTAGTATCATGCTGGGGGAAATGCTGTCTACAGTTAGATAATGCTAAAGGCTTGCTCTAATAGTTAGTTAGTTATCATGCTGAATGCTCTCTACTGCTAGTTATCATGCTGAATGCTGCCTATAATTAGTTAGTTATCATGCTGAATGCTCTCTACTGCTTGTTATCATGCTGAATGCTGTCTATATGTAGTTATCATGGGCTGAAGGCTGTCTACAGTTAGTCTAGTTATTATGCTGATGCTGAATGCTTCTAGAGTTAGTTATCATGCTGAATGCTTGTGTCTACAGTTAATTATCATGCTGATGCTGTCTATTAATTAGTTAGTTATCATGCTGAATGCTCTCTACTGCTAGTTATCATGCTGAATGCTGTCTATAATTAGTTAGTTATCATCCTGAATGCTCTCTACTGCTTGTTACCAGCGGAATGATGTCTATAGTTTATTGATCATGCTGAATGCTGTCAATAGTAGTTATCCTGCTGAATGCTGTCTACAGTTAGTGATACTGACTCAATGCTTGTCTATAGTTAGTTAGTATTAGTTGAATGCTGTTATAGGTTAGTATCATGCTGAATGCTGGTCTACTGCTAATTAGTATCGTGCGAATGATGGTCTACAGTTAGTTATCCTGCTGAATGACTTTGTTTGGGGTTTTTTATAGTTGTTATCATGCTAAATGCTGTTACAGTTAGTATTCATGCTGAATGAGTCTATAGTTAGTTATCATGCTGAAGCTTGTCATAGTTAGTTATTATGCTGAATTGCTGTTCTATAGTTAGTATCAGGTGAATAGTGTCTACAGTAGTTTATCATGCTCCAATGCTGTCTATAGTAGTATCATGCTGAATGCTGTCTACAGGTGTTATAATGCTGAATCGCTCTACGGCAGTTATCATGCTGAAGCTGTCTACTGGCTAGTATCATGCTGAATGTTTGTAATAGTTAGTTATCATGCTGCATTGCTGTCTACAGTTTAGTTATCATGGCGATGCTGTTATAGTTAGTATTCATGCTTGAATGCTGTTCTACAGTTAGTTATTCATGCTGAATCGTCTAATGCTCTAGTTATCATGTGAATGCTGTTACTGTAGGATCATGCTGATGCTGTTCATAGGTTAGTTATCATGCTGGAATGCTGTCTACTTAGTTATCATGCTGAATGCGTCTATAGTTAGTTATCATGCTGAATGCTGTCTATTAGTTAGTTATCATGCTAATGCGTGTCTATAGTTAGATCATGCTGCAATGCTTGTCTACAGTTTTAGTTATCAGCTCAATGCGGTCTATATAGTGATCATGCTGAATGCTTGTGGTTTTATACAGTGATTGGTATCATGCTGAATGCTGTCTATAGTTAGTTATCAGCTGAATGATGTCTACAGTTATTATCATGCTGAATGCTGTCTACTGATAGTTATCATGCCGAATGATGTCTAAGTTAGTTATCATGCTGAATGGCTGTCTACAGTTAGTTATCATGACTGAATGTTGTCAATAGTTAGATTATCAATGCTGAATGCTTGTCTACAGTTAGTATCATGCTCAATGCTGTCTATAGTTAGTTATCATGCTGAATGCTGTCTATAGTAGTTATCATGCTGAATGTGTCTTAGTTAGTTATCATGCTGAATGCTGTCTAGGGTTAGTTATTATGATCGAATGCTTCGCTGCTAGTATTCAGGGGACATTGCGTCTATAGTTAGTTACCATGCTGAATGTGTTATAGTTAGTTATCATGCTGAATGCTGTCTGCTGCTAGTTATCATGCTGAATACTGTCTATAGTTAGTTATCATGCTGAATGCTGTCTATAGTTAGTTATCATGCTGAATACTGTCTACAGTTAATTATTATGCTGAATGCTATTTAGGAGTTAGTTATCATGAATGAATGCTGTCTAGTTGTTGTTATCCGTGAAGAATGATGTCACAGTTAGTTATCAGCTAAATGATGTCTACGGTATAGTAATCATGCTGAATGAGGACGAGGTATCCAGTTAGTTATCATTGCGTAAGGCTGTCTACAGTTAGTTATCATGCGAATGCTTGCTATAGTTAGTTTTTTATTTCATGCTGAATTATGGCCGACAGTCTTGTCTCTAGTTATTTATCATGCTGCATGCTGGTCTATAGTTAGTTATCATGTCAATGCTTGTTATAGTTAGTTATCATGCTGAATGTGTCTCTAGTTAGTGAATTATCATGCTGCATGCCTCTTTACTGCGAGTTATCATGCTGAATTGCTATCTATGTAGTTATCATGCTGAATGCTGTTACGTTAGTAGTTATTATGCTGACTGCTTCTAGAGTTAGTTCTCAGCTGAAAATGCGTCTGTAGTTAGTTATAATGCTGAATGCTGTTACAGTTCATTAGTTATCATGCTGAATGCTGGTCTATATTTAGTATCATGATGACTGTGTCCTACCAGTTAGTTATTATGCGAATGCTGTCTCCAGGTAGTTATCATTCATAATGCTGTCTAGAGTTAGTTATCATGCTGAATGCTGTATACAGTTAGGTATTACTGCTGAATGCTATCTGCGGTTCGTAGTTATTGCTTGCGAATGCTTTCAGTGTAGTTATCATTGATGAATGCTGTCTACAGTTAGTATATGCTGTGTGTTCTACAGTAGTTATGCATGCTGAATGCTCTCTACTGTAGTTATCATGTGAATGCGTCTATAGTTAGTTATCATGCGGAAGTGGTTACGGTAGTTAGTTATTATGCTGAATGCTCTCTTAGAGTAGTTATCATAATGAATGCTGTCTGTAGTTAGTTATCTGCTGATGCTGTCTATAGTTAGTTATCATGCTGAATGCTGTCTATAGTGAGGTATCATGATGTATGTTGTCTAGAGTTAGATCATGCTGAATGAGGTATTATAGCTAGTATCATGCTGAATGCTTTTGTCATATAGGTAGTTATCATGCTGAATGTGTCTATAGTTAGTTACCAGCTGAATGCTGTGTCTATAGTTACTTATCATGCTGAATGCTGTCGGCTGCTAGTTATCATTGCTGAATTGCTTTTTTTTTGTTTGTCTATAGTTAGTTATCATGCTGAATGCTGTCTAAGTTAGTTACCATGCTGAACTTGTCTATAGTTCGTTATCATGCTGAATGCTGGTGTCTATAGTTAGTTATCATGCTGAATGCTGTCTATAGTTAGTTAACATGCTTTATGCTGTCTACCCGTTAGATATCACAAGCCCTGAACTGCTGTCTATAGTTACGTCCCAGCCCTGAATGCACCTGTACGCACCCTAGTTAGTTATATGCTGAATGCGTTGTCATAGTTAGTTTAGTTATCAGCTGAATGCTGTCTAGTGTTAGTTATTATGCGGAATTGCTGTCTGCTGATAGTTCTCATGCTGAATGCTTGTTTAGTAGTACCATGCTGAATGCTTTTGTCTATAGTTCGTATCATGGCGAAAAAATTAGCAGCCGCCGGTTTTGGGGCTGTCTGCACTGCACCTCCCCCCCCCCCCCCTCAGGTGCTAGTTATCATGCCACTGCCACATACACCTGGTCTATAGTTAGTTATCATGTGAATGCTGTCTATAAGTTAGTTTCTGCGGAATTGTGTCATATAGTTAGTATCATGCTGAATGCGTCTATTGTAGTCATATGCTGAATGCTGTTGCTGTAGTTAATCATGCTGAAGCCCCCCAGCCCTGTCTATGTTATTACCATGCTGAATGCTGTCTAGAGTTAGTATCATGCTGAATGCTGTTGCGCTAGTTATCATGATGAATACTGTCTAAGGTTAGTTATCCTGCGAATGCTGTCTAATAGTTAGTTATCATGCTGAATGAGGTCTACAGTTAATATTTGCTCTGAAGGCTATTTAGAGGTCAGTTATCAGGCTGAATGCTGTATAGTGTTAGTGATCTGCTGAATGCTGTCTACAGTTAGTTACATGTAAATTGCTGTCTAAACAGTAGTTATTCATGCTGTTATGCTGTTACAGTAGTTATCATGTTTAATGCTGTCTACGTTAGTTATCATGCTAAATGCTGTCTACGTAGTTTATATGATGTGAATGCTGTTCATACAGTTAGTTTTCATGATTAATGCTGTCTACAGTTTATTAGTCATGCTGAGTGAAATGCTGTCTATCGGTAGTTACCATGCTGAATGCTGTCTATAGTTAGTTATCATGCTGAATGCTGTCTATGTTAGTCATTATGCTGAATGCTGTCTGCTGCTAGTTATCATTGCTGGAATGCTGTCTATAGTTAGTTACCATGCTGAATGCTTTGTCTATAGTTAGTTATATGGCTGATGCTGTCTGCTGATAGTTATCATGGCTGAATCTGTCTATAGTTAGTTATCATGCGGAATTGTGTCTATAGTTAGTTATCATGCTGAATGCTGTTCTACAGTTAATTATTATGCTGAATGCTATTTAGAGTATATTCATGCTGAATGCGTATAGGTAGTTCTCATGCTGAATGCTTGTCTACAGTTAGTTATCATGCTAATGCTTGTCTACAGTCTAGTTATCATGCTGGCATGTGTTACAGGTAGTTCTCATGTTAATGTTGTCTACAGTTAGTTATCATGTAATAAATGCTGTTACAGTTAGTTATCATGCTGAATGCTGTCTACAGTTAGTTATCATGCTTATGCTGTCATACAGTGAGTTATCATGCGAATGCTGGCTATAGTTAGGTACCGGGCTGAATGATGTCTATAGTTAGTTATCATCGCTGAATGTTGCTGTCTACAGTTGAGTTTCATGCTGAATGCGTGATGTCTTCTATAGTTAGTTATCATGCTGAAAATTGCTGTCGACAGTTAGTTTAAATGCTGAAGGCCTGTCTTATAGTTAGTGAGTATCATGCGGATAATGACTCTAACTTGCTTGTTGTTAGTCTACGCTGAATGAGATGTCTATCATTAGTGTGGTAGGGGACTTGAGTAGTTGAGTGACCTAGTGTGAGTGTGTAGTTTAGTTATCAGGTCTGAATGGCCTCTCTACTGTAGTTTCATGTTTCTTTCTGTAGAATGTATCTATAGTTAGTTATCATGCTGAACTTGCTGTCTAGGGTTAGTTTAGGTATTATGCTGCAGTGCTCTCAGAGTTAGTTATCACTGCTGAAGCTGTTTGGTGTAAGTTATCATGCTGAATGCTGTCTACTAGGTACTGTTAGTTATGTCATGCTATATGGCGGTCCTATAGTGATTGGTGTATCATATGAATTGCTGAGTCTAAAGTTCGTAGTTATCATGCTGACTGCTTTAGTATTAGTTAAGTTATCATGCTGAATGCTTGTCTACAGTTTAGTTATATGCTGAATGCTGGTCTTACAGTTAGTTATCATGCTGAATGCTGTCTTATCAGTTTTAGTTATCAGAATATGCCATTTAGCAGACGCTTTTATTTCCAAAGCGACTACAGTCATCGTGGCATACATTTTTGTGTATGGGTCGGGTCCCGGGGATCGACCCCATACCTTAGGCGTTCAAGCGCCAGTTGGATCTAACAGGCTGAGCTACAGCGGAGTGGGTGAGTTAACGTAGCGAACGTGACTATCCTGCTGAATGCTCGTCTATGCAGGTAGCTATTGTGCTGAATGCTTTCTAGTGCTAGTTATCATGCTGAATGCTGTTCTACAGTAGTTATCATGCTTGAATTTGGGGGTCTACCGTTAGTTATCATGCTGAATGCTCTCTACTGCTAGTTATCATGCTGACTGCTGTCTATAGTTAGGTATCAGTGCTGATGGCTTGTCTACGGTGTTAGGATTAGTATATTATTGCTGAAATGCGCTCTAGAGTTAGTTATATGATGAATGCTGTCTGTAGTAGTTATCATGCTGAATGCTGTTCTACAGGTTACGTTTATCATGTGACTGAATGCTGTCACTAAGAGTGTAGTTATCAGATGAAGGTTCTGTTGAGACGAGTAGTAGTATCATGCTGAATGCCGTTGAGACATAGCTATGTTTCTGCTGAATGTTGGGTTTGCTATAGGGTAGTTACCATGCTTGAATGCTTTGGTACTATAGTTAGTTATCATGCTGAGAATGGCTGTCTGCGGCTAGTTATTCATGCTGAATAGTCTATAGTTATTTTATGGCAGTGTGGACTGCATGCCTGTTCAATAGTTATGTTAGTATGCTGAATGCTTGTCTACAGTTGTGCTATTCATGTCAATGATTGATGTCTATAGGTTAGCGTTCAGGCTTAGTTGAATGCTGTTAGTAGAGTTAGTTATCATGCTGCGAGTGGTGTCTACTGCTTGAGTATTATCGTGGTAGTGTAATGCTGTCTCACAGTTTAGGTTAGTCATGCTGAGATGCTGTAGTAGCAGTAGTTATCATGCAACTGCTGTCTAGCAAGTTGTATAGTTTATCATGCTGAATTGCTGTCTGTATGGGGTTAGTTATATGCTGAATCTGTGCTTATAAGTAGTTATCATTGCTGAATGGCTCAGGTTGTAGGTCATGTGTAGAATGCGTGGTCTACAGTTAGTAATCATGCTCAAGTGCTTGTGCTAAAGTTAGTTTATCATGATGAATGCTGTCTACGGGAGTTATCATTGCTGAATGTCGACTTATGCAGTTACTTGGTCTGAATGCTGTCTAATGCTAGTTAAGTCAGATGAATTGCTTGTCTATAGTTCGTTATAATGCTGGAATGCTGTTACAGTTTAGTTATCATGCTGAATTCGTGGGGTCATAGGTATGTAGTCATGCTGAATGCTGTCTACAGTTAGTTATCAGTGCTGAATGAGTCTACTGCTAGTGTGTTGACATTCCGAATTGCTGTCTATTAGTTAGTTATCCGACTGAATGCTATGGAGTCTACAGTAGTTATCATGCTGAATTGTTGTCAAAAGTTTAGTTATTCATGCTGAATGCTGTCTACAGTTAGTTATCGGATGGTGCTCGAATGCTGTGGGGGCTTATATTGAGTTATCATGCTGAATGAGTTGGTCTAGAGAGTTAGTATAGATGTCTGAATGTGTGGTCTATAGTTAGTTATCATGATGCAATGCTGTTCTAGTGTAGTTTATGCTGAATGCGTCTGCGCTGCCTAGTTATCATGCTAAGCTGTCTATAGTTAGTGTGTACCATGCTGGAATGTTGTATATGAGTTAGTTAGTCTAGCCTGCATGCTGTCTGCGTGATAGTTGTTCATGGTTGAATGACCTGTCTGTATAGTTAGTTATCAATGCTGAATGCTGTGCATTGAGTTAGTTAGCATTGTCTGGGTACGTGGTTCGGACAGTTTAATTATTATGTCTGATGCTATAGAGCTTCGTATCATGCTGAATGCTGTCTAGTGTTAGTTTATCCTGAAATGAATGGCTGAGTGTCTAAGTTAGTTTAGTGTCAGCTAATATGAGAGTTTACAGGTATTAGTAATATGCTGAAGTGCTGTTCTTTCGTACAGGTTAGGTATCATGGCTTGATGGCATGTCTTACGTAGTATCAGTCTGATGCTTGGCTATAGTTAGTATCATGGCGAATGACTGTCATAGTTATTGATCAGTGCTGAATGGTCTATCAGTTAGTTATCATGCTCAATGCTGTAGTATGAGTTAGTTATGCATGCTGGTGAATGCTGTCTATAGTTAGGGGTGGTATATAATTTGCTGACATGCTATGTGGTGTGACTACGTGTATCATGTGATGCTATCTAGGAGTTAGTTAGTTCATGACTGGAATGTGAGTCCTACGGTTAGTTAGTTATTATGCTGAAATGATCTCTAGAGTTAGTTATCATGCGAATTGCTGTCTGTAGTAGTTGTTCATTGGTGAATGCTTGGGTCTACGTTCATTAGTTCTCATTGCTGAATGCTGTCCTGTATAGGGTTGTGATCGATGTGGGAAGGTTGTCTACAGTAGTATATTAGTGCTGACTATGTGTCTCGAGTTAGTGGTAGTACATTCCTAATGCTGTCCAGAGTTAGTTATGAGTGCGACTAGCTTGTCTAGTTAATTAGTGTCATGCTGAATGCTGTCTATAGTTTGTGATTATCAGGTGATGCTGTCTACAGTTAGTATCATGGCTGAATGGTTGTGTGTGGCATGTTAGGGTATCATGCTGGAATGCTCTCTACTGCTGTATCATGCTGAATGTGTCTATAGTTAGTAATCATGTGTGAGATGCTGGTGTCTACGGTTTAGATTAGTATTATGATGAATGCTCTTTTTAGAGTTAGTTTACATGCTGATCTGTAATTGCGATGTATGATAGTAGGTAGTCGTTGGCTAGAATGCTGTTATAGTTAGTTACTGCATGCTGATGAATGCTGTCTTAGGAGTAAGTTATCTAATGAGATGTGTCTAGAGTTGAGTGTCATGCTGAATGCTGTATATAGCTAGATTATCATGGGTGTGAATTTGGGTGGTGTCTATAGTTGAGTTATCATGCTGAATGCTTGTCTAGGGTTAGGTACCATGCGAATGCTTTCTGTCTATAGTTAGCTATCATGCTGAATGACGTTGTTGTCTGCTGCTGAGTTATCATGTTGACGTGAAATGCTTGTCTATAGTTAAGTTTATGCGTGGAATGCTTGTCTAAGTTAGTTACCATGCTGTGAATCCCTGTCTATAGTTTTGTGTTTTTTTTTTTTTTTTTTTGTTTTGTTGAGAGTGTATGATCATGTCTGTAATGCTATTCTAATGTTAGTTATCATGACTGAATGCTGGGTCTATAGCTTAGTTATGATGATTTTGCTGTTACCGTTAGTTATGAATTGTACATGAATGCCTGGCTATAGTGTTAGTTACAAGCTTGAATGCTGTCTATAGTTAGTTATAGGCTGACTGCTTGTTTGTCTATGGTTCGTTAGTCGATTGCTGAATGCTTTGTCTGTAAGTGTTAGGTTATGTATAGCGAGTGCATGTCTGCCTGCTATGTTTTTGTATCAACTGCTGATGCCTCTCATATCGTTTGTTCATTCATAGGTTCGTTACATGTGAATGGTCGTGCGTGTCCAGGATGATTAGCTACAGTGTGCATTGCCTGAATGCGTGTCTGATGTCTAGTTGTACAGTGCTGAAATTACGTCTCATAGTTGCTGTATATCATGCTGACTGCTGTTATAGTTAGTTATCATGCTGAATGCTGTCTAGTAGTAGTTATAATCTGAATGCTGTTCTAGGTTTGGTTAATTGATGTGTAATTGCTGGTCTTGCTGATATGTTTATTCATGAGAATTTACTTGTATATATGTTAGTGATGGCAGGCGAATGCTTTTGTCTATAGTTTAGTTTATCGCGGATGAATGCTGGTTATATAGCTTAGTTATCAGAGGAATGATGTCATATTCGGTATCCTGGGAATGCTGTCCTATAGTTAGTTTGACATTGACCTGACTGTTTGTATATAGTGTTACTTATCGAGTGTGTCTGACTGCTGTCTGCTCTAGTTATTCATGTCTGAATGCTGTTTTTGTCTTATAGTTAGTTATCATGCTGATATGCGGTGTCTTGTGTTTGTCGATAGTTAGTTTCCCACAGCTGAAGTCTTTGTCTATAGGCTGGTATTTATCATTGTGCCTTGCGGTGTCTATATGTGAGGTATTTCAGGCTTGATGGGCTGTGTGTTCTAGTTAGTTTCCATGACCATCTGGATGATCCAGAGGAGGAATGGGAGAACGTCATGTGTCTGATGAGACAAAAATATAGCTTTTTGGTCTAAACTCCACTCGCCGTGTTTGGAGGAAGAAGAAGGATGAGTACAACCCCAAGAACACCATCCCAACCGTGAAGCATGGAGGTGGAAACATCATTCTTTGGGGATGCTTTTCTGCAAAGGGGACAGGACAACTGCACCGTATTGAGGGGAGGATGGATGGGGCTATGTATCACGAGATCTTGGCCAACAACCTCCTTCCCTCAGTAAGAGCATTGAAGATGGGTCGTGGCTGGGTCTTCCAGCATGACAACGACCCGAAACACACAGCCAGGGCAACTAAGGAGAGGCTCCGTAAGAAGCATCTCAATGTCCTGGAGTGGCCTAGCCAGTCTCCAGACCTGAACCCAATAGAAAATCTTTGGAGGGAGCTGAAAGTCTGTATTGCCCAGCGACAGCCCCGAAACCTGAAGGATCTGGAGAAGGTCTGTATGGAGGAGTGGGCCAAAATCCCTGCTGCAGTGTGTGCAATCCTGGTCAAGACCTACAGGAAACGTATGATCTCTGTAATTGCAAACAAAGGTTTCTGTACCAAATATTAAGTTCTGCTTTTGTGATGTATCAAATACTTATGTCATGCAAATTAATTACTTAAAAATCATACAATGTGATTTTCTAGATTTTTGTTTTAGATTCCGTCTCTCACAGTTGAAGTGTACCTATGATAAAAAATTACAGACCTCTACATGCTTTATAAGTAGGAAAACCTGCAAAATCGGCAGTGTATCAAATACTTGTTCTCCCCACTGTAGTTATCATGCTGAATGCTCTCTACAGTTAGTTACCGTGCCTAATGCTGTCTATAGTTAGTTATCATGCTGAATGCTGTCTACATTTAGTTGTCATGCTCAATTCCCTCCTTCCCCAAATGAATACGGTGATGAGATGTGTTTTCTCCTAAGCTCCAGGTTGCATCTCAAATTGTGCCCTATTCCCTATATAGTGCACTCTTACAGGGCCCTTGTCAAAAGTAGTGCACAGTATAAGATATAGGGTGCCATTTGGGATGCAGGCGAGACTTTGTCCAGGAAGGGAAGCTGCACTGGCGTATCTCCAAAAAGTGCAGTCAGGCGTTGCGAAATGTAATTGGTTTATTCAAAGTAAAACATCAAATCAGATGAGGAGCTCCGGAGATGCTTGTCTTCCATTGAGTCCAGTGATCAGGGACTGTGTGTTTGTCTGTCTGGTGTTTGTGTGTTGTTCAGCTTTACCTCTGTGGATTAACTAACTACCCACAGACCTCAAATTCAATGTTTATTCCATGTTGGTTCAACGTAATTTCATTGAAATTACGTGGAAACAACATTGATTGAACCGGTGAGTGCCCACTGGGCTCTGTCTCCTCTCAACTATGTAATTAATTATTTCTGTCATCACAATATTCTAACAGTATTCAGGATGCAAAGGGCTGCTGACATCCCAGGATTGTGAGAACTCTGCAGTATGTTACTCCGTCTCTTTTCAGCGTACAGATCCTTTTTCTTAAAACCTTCTAAATCTGTTTCTAAAACCTTTAATATTATTGAAACGATCTGGCTTATTTATCCCCTTTTTTCCTATGTCAATGAAATACATATTTCCTCATTAATAGACAATCAGAACTATTATTAAACGTTGTACGTTCTGATATCAGCTTTAAGAATGCAGAAATCCCACAGCGGCTGTTGATAGCTACTAACGTCAACACTCCTTTTAGTGTTTCGTTGAGAGGAGAGTGTGAATTTAGGGATGCTTATTTATTCTCTTTCTTTAAATGTTGGCTGTTGCTGAGATCCAATTTAATTCCAACTCCTCTATGCTGTGCAGTCTTGGAGAGAGGCTGTAGTGCTTGTTTCTTTAGAAAGATGTCAGCATGACTTCGTCAGCATTTGAGAACGTTCTCTACAGTCAACCGACCCCAATTTAGGAGAGGTGTTGGAGAGGAGAGGATAAGCATTCGTATGATGCAGCACAATTATATAAATGTTTTTCTACAACAGGCTGGTCAAAACAAGCATTGTGATTGGTTGAGAGGCATTCTAATGATATGAATGTGTTTATCATCTACAGCATGACTCAGCAGTCTAATGTAACATGGATCCCACCATGTCCATGTTCAGGGTCCATGATGTTGGGTTAGTATTAGACCTTGAGGAAAGTAAATAACTTGAGTTTTCTTTTTTTGAAGAAAGGGTTTTCAGTTCTCCGGAGTTGTTGCTTCTCAACATATCGCTCATCATTTTGAGACGATACAAGCAGAGGGAGGATCATTTTCAGTGACCATAATGTTGTGCTTGTTCTTTACCCAAGCGTAATTAACTAAATGTTCTTTAGAATGATGCCAACATTCATTAGACTGAAATAAAAACGTTGGTCAAAAAGTATGATCCAATTTTTTAAGACATACAGTGAGGGAAAAAAGTATTTGATCCTCTGCTGATTTTGTACGTTTGCCCACTGACAAAGAAATGATCAGTCTATAATTTTAATGGTAGGTTTATTTGAACAGTGTGAGACAGAATAACAACAACAAATTCCAGAAAAACGCATGTCAAAAATGTTATAAATTTATTTGCATTTTAATGAGGGAAATAAGTAACT
>LR778258.1:41183895-41283895 GCA_902810595.1 Coregonus sp. 'balchen'
TCTATCTCTTTCTGTTTCTCCTCTGTTCCTCTCTCTATGGTTACTCTCTCTCTGTCTCTCATCTGTTCCTCGTATACTCTCTATTCTATTCTGGTCTCATCCCTATTCCTCTCTCTGTCTCTCCTTATTCGTCTCTCTGCCCTAATTGCCTGTCTGTCTCGCCGAGAGTCGCGCGCTGGCTACATGCTGCAAGTGCGGGCGAGAGCGAAGAGACAGCCGGTCCCTAATGCATGCTCTCATCTCGCCTCTAGTTGCTCGTCTCGATGCTCGTCCACTCTGTCGTCTATCGATGTAGCGTCTCCTGAATGTGGTCGCGCATCGATGGTCGTATCCCTAGAGTCAGCGTCTCTGTCTGATTCTGCTCTATTTATTGCTCTCTCTCTCTTTCTATTTCTCTCTCTCTCTCTCTTTCTATTTTTCTCTTTCTATTTCTCTCTCTCTCTCCTTCTATTCCTCTCTCTCCTTCTATTCCTCTCTCTCCTTCTATTCCTCTCTCTCTGTCTTTCTGCTGGTCTCCCTCTCCTCTCTCCCTCTCTCTCTTTCCCCTACTCTCTTTCTCTCTCTCTATTCCTCTATTTTACTCTCACCCCATCTCCATAAGACACTACTGTCTGACTTGATGTCAAATGAAGCCTACCTCTGTGCTACTGTTACCCCATTACGGCTCTGATATTGTGAGTATATGTCTGGGTATCTCTTGGCTAAGAAAGGCAAATAGCAGTTAAAAAAGTGACTGTGCTCTCCCTGGCTCTAATGGCGCTTCCTGTCACTGACAGAGCTTTTCTTGGTGATGTTTATGTCTATTTTCAACAACAGCCGTAAAAGCGGAGCGACATCCCAAATGGCTCTGGTCAAATGTAGTGGGAATAGGGTGCCAATTGGGACACACACCTAGACTGATGAGGGGGGTTGGGGAAATCTCCATAAAAAAACATCCAAACACAGACCAAGTGCCTCTGAATGACGCCCGCCATCCCATGTGACCACAAAGCATTCACACGGCTCCCTCCAATGAATATAAAGTATTAACGCTTCTCCCAACTCGCCATCCCTGGCCCCCATTTCCTGCAATTATTTTAGCATAATAAACACATTAGCCAGAGCCCTGCGCCCTAAGATAAATCTTTCCCCACCATATAAAATAATTTACCAACATTATCTGGGCTGATGAATAATGCATCTTGGGTTCAGGGAGAGTGTTATTCTCATCAGAGAGGCTGGGAGACGACACTACAGATGGGGTTAGGAAGAGAGGAGGAGGAAAGGAGGAGAGGATGAGAGGAGAGAGGAGGAGAGAGGGGAGAGGAGGAGGAAAGGAGGAAAGGATGAGAGGAGAGAGGAGGAGAGAGGGGAGAGGAGGAGGAAAGGAGGAGAGGATGAGAGGAGGAGCAGAAGAGAAAAGAGGATTGGAGGAAAGGAGGAAAGGAGAGGAGAGGAGGAGAGGAGAGAGGAGGAGAGAGGGGAGAGGAGGAGGAAAGGAGGAGAGGATGAGAGGAGAGAGGAGGAGAGAGGGGAGAGGAGGAGGAAAGGAGGAGAGGAGGAGGAAAGGAGGAGAGGAGGAGGAAAGGAGGAGAGGATGAGAGGAGGAGCAGAAGAGAAAAGAGGATTGGAGGAAAGGAGGAAAGGAGAGGAGAGGAGGAGAGGAGAGAGGAGGGTGGATATCTGGAAAATGTTTGTATTTATTTCCTTCTGAGTATGATATTATGATAATAATTTATCTAAATGGCCCTGACGGGGTAACATATTGATATGGGGTAAAGAGTTGGGTCCAGATAGGTCTGCTGTAGTAACATATTGATACGGGGTAAAGAGTTGGGTCCAGATAGGTCTGCTGTAGTAACATATTGATACGGGGTAAAGAGTTGGGTCCAGATAGGTCTGCTGTAGTAACATATTGATATGGGGTAAAGAGTTGGGTCCAGAAAGGTCTGCTGAAGATAAAGGAAAGGTCTGGATGAATTATAGGTAGAGCCTTGTGTTTTGGTTGATCATATCACATGACCTGAATTTTTTTGCCTTTTATTTAAAGCTTTTTCATCAAACTTTCCCATTTTCTTATTATGTCAGATGGTTTATTTCTGTGAACTGTTAAAATCCAACAACACTGATTTAATGTACTGCACATTTATGCTATTATGAAAGTGGTATTCCAGGATATGTTCACTTACAGTACGTCATCAGCAGCCAATCAGAACGTCTTTAGATGGTTTCACTTACAGTACGTCATCAGCAGCCAATCAGAACGTCTTTAGATGGTTTCACTTACAGTACGTCATCAGCAGCCAATCAGAACGTCTTTAGATGGTTTACATTGTCCTTTACTACTCTATAAAATCAAATCAATTCTCATTGGTCGCATATTTAGCAGATGTAGCGAAATGCTTGTGTTATCTATCACAAATTAATTAATTAAATAACTGGAAATTATATTCTCTCATGTTTAGCCTGGGTTAGATAACGTCTTCAGCTGTAGAATGTTTAGCCTGGGTTAGATAACGTCTTCAGCTGTAGAATGTTTAGCCTGGGTTAGATAACGTCTTCAGCTGTAGAATGTTTAGCCTGGGTTAGATAACGTCTTCAGCTGTAGAATGTTTAGCCTGGGTTAGATAACGTCTTCAGCTGTAGAATGTTTAGCCTGGGTTAGATAACGTCTTCAGCTGTAGAATGTTTAGCCTGGGTTAGATAACGTCTTCAGCTGTAGAATGTTTAGCCTGGGCTAGATAACGTCTTCAGCTGTAGAATGTTTAGCCTGGGTTAGATAACGTCTTCAGCTGTAGAATGTTTAGCCTGGGTTAGATAACGTCTTCAGCTGTAGAATGTTTAGCCTGGGTTAGATAACGTCTTCAGCCTAGTAAGTAGAGGCCTCAGATACATGATCACAGGGGGAGGCTTTCTCTCTCTCTCTCTCTCTCTGTCTCTGTCTCTCTCTCTCTCTCTCTCTCTCTCTCTGTCTCTGTCTCTCTCTCTCTCTCTCTGTCTCTGTCTCTCTCTCTCTCTCTGTCTCTCTCTCTCTCTCTCTGTCTCTCTCTCTCTCTCTGTCTCTCTCTCTCTCTCTCTGTCTCTCTCTCTCTCTCTGTCTCTCGCTCTCTCTCGCTCTCTCGTTCTCTCGCTCTCTATCTCTCGCTCTCTCTCTCTCTCTCTCTGTCTCTGTCTCTCTCTCTCTCTCTTTCTATCTATCTCTCGCTCTCTCTCTCTCGCTCTCTCTCTCGCTCTCTCGCTCTCTCGCTCTCTCGCTCTCGCTCTCTCTCTCTCTTTCGCTCTCTCTCTCTCTCTCTCTCTCTCTCTCTCTCTCTCTCTCTCTCTTTTTCACCTCCAGGCTCCCCATTGCTGTTCTTCTTCCTTGGTAAACTACCTCTGTAAGATTCAGGTGTGGTTTCATCACTAAACCCCTGTCTGTGTTTAAGCCCTCCTCCCTCCCTCCCTCCCTTCCTTCCTTCCTTCCTTCCCGACCAAGGTACACATTATAATGGGAGCCTAGAGCGCTGGCTTACTACACAGTTGCACATCACCTATTGTTACTCATACATAGCTAGCTACATATAGGATAAAAGAGGTTTCTAGTAGAGGGACACTGCAGCGTTGCATAGCAACCTCTTGGCCAAACCTATTTCCAGCAGATAATAGGTTTCCTAGTATAGAGGGACGCTATGGAAACTCAATATCAGAACAATACGAACCATCACTCAGCTCAACATTTATTTAGCAGACGCTCTTATCCAGAGCGACTTACAGGAGCAATTAGGGTTAAGTGCCTTGCTCAAGGGCACATCGACAGATTTTTCACCTAGTCGGCTCGGGATTAGAACCAGTGACCTTTCGGTTACTGGCACAACGCTCTTAACCACTAAGCTACCTGCCGCCCACATTCATGTTCATTTATTGGTAAATCCACTGTTTTCCTGAATACTTTCCCACATATGATCCTGCCCTACCGCTACACTATATGTCAATCAGTGTTTAATTAGGACAGACATCTTTAAATAATGTCCTATCTTCATTGCTACTGTTTACTTGTGAGACAGTGTCTGTGTCTAAAATGGCACCCTATTCCTATATAGTGCACTACTTTTGAGCGGGGCCCATAGGGAAAAGGGTGCCATTTGGGATGTATCCTCCTATATCTGATATTTCCAGGCTTGGTGCCAGCACCATCTGATCATCATCTGTCAACCCACTGTTATCCACAGCTCTCTTCATCACTCCCCAGTCAGTAACATTGCTGACTCGTTATTACATTTCAGAACGAGTGTTTTCTAATTCAATCTCAGGCTTATCTGGGCAATGGGAGAATTTGATTAGAGCAGAAAATGGCAAATGCCAAATAGAGGATAATTTAGAGCTGTTGATAGGCATAAACTTAATTTAGATATAAAGTGGTGATAGCATTGTCTTATCACTGCAGCGGTCAGGGTCCAGGATCATCCAGGGTTTGTGTTGCCTATAATACCATACAATACTAGGCTATAGCCTAGAATGAACACTGACTATCAACACTATTCAACTTTTACCCTCCGAGGTCCGGACTACTGCCGGCTTTCTGTTCTACTTGGTCATGAATTGCTCCTACCAGGTCTAAATCAGTCCCGGAAAAAAAAAGCAGTAGAACTGGCTTCGAGGTCCAGATTTTAATTTGAGGGCTATAACACACTGAATAATATCACTCCGTTTCACTAGTGTGTTTCAGAAAACTTAATTCAGTCTGAACCTGTCTTCATTGAAACCCTATACATTTGGGAAATGTTTTTTTTTGCCCAACATTTGTGGAGATCAAATTCAGGGTAAACGCTAGTGTGCAGGTTGGCTCAAGCGTGAATTACCTTTTAAAAGTCAAGAGCAACGCTTTGGCCTTTAATGAGCCTTACTTAACTCTAATGCTATCAGCTCGGTAGCCTTCGGTAGCAGATGAACCTGTATTAACATTGCTGATTTACGTTTTAACTTTGAATTGATTGAGGTTGATTAATCATTAAAACCAGCAGGAATGAATTCCAATCGGTTCCTTTAATGACAATGTCTTAGGTCTTCTACCGCTTCCCTTGATCTACCTCTGAGACCAGAGTATAGTAGATCGCTAGCTGCTTCATTACATTGACATTCTAGTCATTTGGCAGACACTCTTGTTTAGTTGCTATGCAGTATTAAGCAGATATGCTGCGGTACTGTCGTTTCTATGCAGTATTAAGCAGATACAGTGGGGGAAAAAAGTATTTAGTCAGCCACCAATTGTGCAAGTTCTCCCATTTAAAAAGATGAGAGAGGCCTGTAATTTTTTTCATCATAGGTACATGTCAACTATGACAGACAAAATTAAAAAATAAAATGCAGAAGATCACATTGTATGATTTTTAATGAATTTATTTGCAAATTATGGTGGAAAATAAGTATTTGGTCAATAACAAAAGTTTCTCAATACTTTGTTATATACCCTTTGTTGGCAATGACACAGGTCAAACATTTTCTGTAAGTCTTCACAAGGTTTTCACACACTGTTGCTGGTATTTTGGCCCATTCCTCCATGCAGATCTCCTCTAGAGCAGTGATGTTTTGGGGCTGTCGCTGGGCAACACAGACTTTCAACTCCCTCCAAAGATTTTCTATGGGGTTGAGATCTGGAGACTGGCTAGGCCACTCCAGGACCTTGAAATGCTTCTTACGAAGCCACTCCTTCGTTGCCTGGGCGGTGTGTTTGGGATCATTGTCATGCTGAAAGACCCAGCCACGTTTCATCTTCAATGCCCTTGCTGATGGAAGGAGGTTTTCACTCAAAATCTCACGATACATGGCCCCATTCTTTCCTTTAAACGGATCAGTCGTCCTGGTCCCTTTGCAGAAAAACAGCCCCAAAGCATGATGTTTCCACCCCCATGCTTCACAGTATGTATGGTGTTCTTTGGATTCAACTCAGCATTCTTTGTCCTCCAAACACGACGAGTTGAGTTTTTACCAAAAAGTTATATTTTGGTATCATCTGACCATATGACATTCTCCCAATCCTCTTCTGGATCATCCAAATGCACTCTAGCAAACTTCAGACGGGCCTGGACATGTACTGGCTTAAGCAGGGGGACACGTCTGGCACTGCAGGATTTGAGTCCCTGGCGGCGTAGTGTGTTACTGATGGTAGGCTTTGTTACTTTGGTCCCAGCTCTCTGCAGGTCATTCACTAGGTCCCCCCGTGTGGTTCTGGGATTTTTGCTTACCGTTCTTGTGATCATTTTGACCCCACGGGGTGAGAGCTTCAAGTTCCTTGGTGTCCACATCACCAACGAACTATCATGGTCCAAACACACCAAGACAGTCGTGAAGAGGGCACGACAAAGCCTATTCCCCCTCAGGAGACTAAAAAGATTTGGCATGGGTCCTCAGATCCTCAAAAAATTCTACAGCTGCACCATCGAGAGCATCCTGACTGGTTGCATCACCGCCTGGTATGGCAACTGCTTGGCCTCTGACCGCAAGGCACTACAGAGGGTAGTGCGTACGGCCCAGTACATCACTGGGGCAAAGCTCCCTGCCATCCAGGACCTCTATACCAGGCGGTGTCAGAGGAAGGCCCTCAAAATTGTCAAAGACTCCAGCCACCCTAGTCATAGACTGTTCTCTCTGCTACCGCACGGCAAGCGGTACCGGAGTGCCAAGTCTAGGTCCAAAAGACTTCTCAACAGCTTCTACCCCCAAGCCATAAGACTCCTGAACAGCTAATCATGGCTACCCGGACTATTTGCACTGCCCCCCCACCCCATCCTTTTTACGCTGCTGCTACTCTGTTAAGTATTTATGCATAGTCACTTTAACTCTACCCACATGTACATATTACCTCAACTACCTCAACTAGCCGGTGCCCCCGCACATTGACTATGCAACGGTACCCCCCTGTATATATAGCCTCCCTACTGTCACTTTATTTTACTGTATATATAGCCTCCCTACTGTCACTTTATTTTACTTCTGCTCTTTTTTTCTCAACACTTTTTTGTTGTTGTTTTATTCTTACTTTTTTGTTTAAAATAAATGCACTGTTGGTTAAGGGCTGTAAGTAAGCATTTCACTGTAATGTCTGCACCTGTTGTATTCGGCGCATGTGACCAATAAAATTTGATTTGATTTGATTTGATTTGAGATCTTGCGTGGAGCCCCAGATCAAGGGAGATTATCAGTGGTCTTGTATGTCTTCCATTTCCTAATAATTGCTCCCACAGTTGATTTCTTCAAACCAAGCTGCTTACCTATTGCAGATTCAGTCTTCCCAGCCTGGTGCAAGTCTACAATTTTGTTTCTGGTGTCCTTTGACAGCTCTTTGGTCTTGGCCATAGTGGAGTTTGGAGTGTGACTGTTTGAGGTTGTGGACAGGTGTCTTTTATACTGATAACAAGTTCAAACAGGTGCCATTAATACAGTTAACGAGTGGAGGACAGAGGAGCCTCTTAAAGAAGAAGTTACAGGTCTGTGAGAGCCAGAAATCTTGCTTGTTTGTAGGTGACCAAATATTTATTTTCCACCATAATTTGCAAATAAATTCATAAAAAATCCTACAATGTGATTTTCTGGAGAATTTTTTTTCTCAATTTGTCTGTCATAGTTGACGTGTACCTATGATGAAAATTACAGGCCTCTCTCATCTTTTTAAGTGGGAAAACTTGCACAATTGGTGGCTGACTAAATACTTTTTTTCCCCACTGTATGCTGCGGTACTGTAGTTGCTATGCAGCAGAGTCTACTACATGCCAACAGAGTAAGGTCTGCCACAGACCGTTATTCCTCCTCCACCAAACTTTACAGTTGGCACTATGCATTTGGGCATCTAGCGTTCTCCTGGCATCCGCCAAACCCATATTCGTCCGTCGGATTGCCAGATGGTGAAGCATAATTCATCACTCCAGAGAACGCTTTTCCACTGCTCCAGATTCCAATGGTGGCGAGCTTTACACCACTCCAGCCGACACTTGGCATTGCGCATGGTGATCTTAGGCTTGTGTGCAGCTGCTCGGCCATGGAAACCCATTTCATGAAGCTCCCGACGAATAGTTATTGTGCTGACGTTGCTTCCAGAGGCAGTTTGGAACTTGTTAGTGAGTGTTGCAACCGAGTACAGATGATTCTTACGCGCTACGCACTTCAGTATTCGGCGGTCGCATTCTGTGAGCTTGTGTGGCCTACCACTTCACAGCTGAGCTGTTGTTGCTTCTAGATGTTTCCACTTCACAATAACAGCACTTACAGTTGACCGGGGCAGCTCTAGCAGGGCAGAAATTTGACGAACTGACTTGTTGGAAAGGTGGCATCCTATGACGGTGCCACGTTGAAAGTCACTGAGCTCTTCAGTAAGGCCATTCTACTGCCAATGTTTGTCTATGGAGATTGCATGGCTGTGTGCTCGATTTTATACACCTGTCAGCAACGGGTGATGCTGAAATAGCCGAATCCACTAATTTGAAGGGGTGTCCACATACTTTTGTATATACAGGAAGGGAATGGACAATTAGGTTAGAACGTCGCCTCTGCTTCCCCTGCTGTCACACCCTGATCTGTTTCACCTGTCCTGTGCTTGTCTCCACCCCCCCTCCAGGTGTCTCCCATCTTCCCCATTATCCCCAGTGTATTTATACCTGTGTTCTCTGTTTGTCTGTTGCCAGTTCGTCTTGTCTTGCCAGTGTGCTTCCCCGTTTTCCTGTGTTTATTTCCAAGTTTTTCCGGTTCTGACCATTCTGCCTGCCCTGACCCAGAGCCTGCCTGCCGTCCTGTACCTGCTTGACTCTGACCTGACCTCCACCTGCCCTTTGCCCCGTGTTCTAATAAATGATCATTGAGAACTGTACTATCCGCCTCCATCTGGGTCATATCCTGAGTCGTGATACTTTTGCATATATAGTGTATGAAGAGTGGTACTCAGTGATGTGTTGTGTTGGATTTGCCCCAAAACATAATGCTTTGTATTCAGGAGAAAAGTTAATTTCTTTGCCACATTTTTTGGCAGTATTACTTTAGTGCCTTATTGCACCTCTGTGGCCTCATGGTGAAATCCCTGAGCGGTTTCCTTCCTCTTCGTCAACTGAGTTAGGAAGGACGACTGTATCTTTGTAGTGGCTGGGTGTATTGATACACCATCCAAATGAATTAATAACTTCACCATGCCCAAAGGGATATTCAATGTCTGCTTTTTTTTTTTTTTTTACCCGTCTACCAATAGGTGCCCTTCTTTGCGAGGCATTGGAAAACCTCCCTGGTCTTTGTCGTTGAATCTGTGTTTGAAATTCACTGCTCAACTGAGGGACCTTACAGATACTTGTAGGTGTGGGGTACAGAGATGAGGTAGTCATTCAAAAATCACGTTAAAAACTATTATTTTTCACAGAGTGAGTCTATGCAACTTATCAAAGGGGTTGAATACTTTATTGACTCAAGACAGCTCAGCTTTTCATTTTTTATTAATTTGTAAACATTTCAATGGACATAATTCCACTTTGACATTATGGGGTATTGTGTGCACATCAGTGACACAATCTAAACGTAATCCATTTTAAATTTGTGCTGTAACACAACAGCATGTGGAAAAAGTCAAGGGGTGTGAATACTTTCTGAAGGCTCTGTATGCCTGTCTGTTATAATTGCTGTAATAGTAGAAAACTTTCAGAGAATATGTGCTTGGTGATGTTCAATGCAGGGTAATTGTCTGTTCACACAGGATGTTGTAAACAGGGCAGAGGGCTGTGTGTGTTTAGATGGACACATAATCCCTCCAAATGCCACTTTATCATCACAAACAGCCAGACAGAGAGAGAGAGATACCTGGCCAACACACACACACTGTGGTCTGGATACATAGAGTAGCTGAAACCACATTCAGTCAAACCAGTAGGCCTATTGCAGTAGTTAGCTGTGGCAGTAGTCAGATTAAACCACAGACTACATTTATCGTCACGACTACTATCAGGTAGAGTACACTTTGAAAGGCATACGTGTTTAGAACAATGAACATGTTTGTGTGTGTGCATGTGTGCGAGCGAGCGAGCGTGTGTGCGTGTGTGCCCCGTGCAAGCAAAGAGAGGTCATAAACAATGACAGGTTCAATTGAATAATGGTCAAATATTCATTAAACAATAACAGTCTGCAATGTCCTTGAGACAAAAGTTAAACACAACAGGCCAAACAACGTCCATAGGTTTTTGATTATTTCTCAAAGATTCATCATCCTACCACTCTCTTTTACTCTCCCTCTCTCTCTCTCTCTCTCTCTCTCTCTCCCTCTCTCTCTCTCTCTCTCTCTCTCTCTCTCTCTCTCTCTCTCTCTCTCTCTCTCTCTCTCTCTCTCTCTCTCTCTCTCTCTCTCAATCTCTCTCTGCCACATCATTTAGTTCAGGACGTATCCTTGAATCAACGCCATACAGCAATCTGTGAGTTTCATTTTAATAGAACACCTGGGAAAGGTGTGTGTGTGTGTGTGCTTCCATGAGTCTGACCCCTCTCACCTCACCACTTTCTAATTATATTAGATTCATTGGGTCTGAGGGACTGTGGTGGTGGTGGTGGGGATTATAGTAAAAAACCAGAGAACAGCGCTCACGAGCCCCTCGTCTTACACTAGTCAGATAACCCACTCTCACTCCACCTTATGTGTTATACATGAATTATACAGGCTGAGCTCTTCCCACTCCCTCGCTTGTCCTGTTGAGAGGTGAGATAAACAGGGGCCAGACGTGTCAACACAGCTGGGATAGGAGACTGAGGTCAACTGCTACACTGCGCCTCAGGGCCATCCTAACCTCATTAAGGCCTGTTGTGAGGTCAGATAAACAGAGACTAGAATGTCAGCACAACAAAAGCAGGAAGAAGAGGCAGACTGGCTGAAGTCACCTCCTGTGTTGTACCTCTGCTACTGAGGTGAGATACCAGGGATCAGAGCATCAACAGGGTAGAGCTGAGAGGGGAGGCAGTCTGCACAGCTGTCTTTGTCTTCTCAGTCTGTCTCAGTGTGTCTCAGTCTGTCTCAGTCTGCATAGCTGTCTCAGTCTGTCTCAGTCTGCCTCAGTCTGTCTCAGTCTGTCTCAGTCTGTCTCAGTCTGTCTCAGTCTGCATAGCTGTCTCAGTCTGTCTCAGTCTGTCTCAGTCTGTCTCAGTCTGTCTCAGTCTGTCTCAGTCTGTCTCAGTCTGTCTCAGTCTGTCTCAGTCTGCATAGCTGTCTCAGTCTGCCTCAGTCTGCCTCAGTCTGTCTCAGTCTGTCTCAGTCCGCTCAGTCTGCATAGCTTTCTCAGTCTGTCTCAGTCTGTCTCAGTCTGTCTCAGTCTGTCTCAGTCTGTCTCAGTCTGCATAGCTGTCTCAGTCTGTCTCAGTCTGCATAGCTGTCTCAGTCTGTCTCAGTCTGCCTCAGTCTGTCTCAGTCTGTCTCAGTCTGTCTCAGTCTGTCTCAGTCTGCATAGCTGTCTCAGTCTACCTCAGTCTGCCTCAGTCTGTCTCAGTCTGTCTCAGTCTGTCTCAGTCTGTCTCAGTCTGTCTCAGTCTGTCTCAGTCTGCTCAGCTGTCTCAGTCTGTCTCAGTCAGTCTCAGTCTGTCTCAGTCTGTCTCAGTCTGTCTCAGTCTGTCTCAGTCTGCATAGCTGTCTCAGTCTGTCTCAGTCTGCCTCAGTCTGTCTCAGTCTGTCTCAGTCTGTCTCAGTCTGTCTCAGTCTGCATAGCTGTCTCAGTCTGTCTCAGTCTGCCTCAGTCTGTCTCAGTCTGTCTCAGTCTGCCTCAGTCTGTCTCAGTCTGTCTCAGTCTGTCTCAGTCTGTCTCAGTCTGTCTCAGTCTGCATAGCTGTCTCAGTCTGTCTCAGTCTGTCTCAGTCTGTCTCAGTCTGTCTCAGTCCGCTCAGTCTGCATAGCTGTCTCAGTCTGTCTCAGTCTGTCTCAGTCTGCATAGCTGTCTCAGTCTGTCTCAGTCTGTCTCAGTCCGCTCAGTCTGCATAGCTGTCTCAGTCTGTCTCAGTCTGTCTCAGTCTGTCTCAGTCTGTCTCAGTCTGTCTCAGTCTGCATAGCTGTCTCAGTCTGTCTCAGTCTGTCTCAGTCTGACTCAGTCTGTCTCAGTCTGTCTCAGTCTGCATAGCTGTCTCAGTCTGTCTCAGTCTGTCTCAGTCTGTCTCAGTCTGCATAGCTGTCTCAGTCTGTCTCAGTCTGTCTCAGTCTGTCTCAGTCTGCCTCAGTCTGTCTCAGTCTGTCTCAGTCTGTCTCAGTCTGTCTCAGTCTGCATAGCTGTCTCAGTCTGTCTCAGTCTGCCTCAGTCTGTCTCAGTCTGTCTCAGTCTGTCTCAGTCTGTCTCAGTCTGCATAGCTGTCTCAGTCTGTCTCAGTCTGTCTCAGTCTGTCTCAGTCTGCATAGCTGTCTCAGTCTGTCTCAGTCTGTCTCAGTCTGTCTCAGTCTGTCTCAGTCCGCTCAGTCTGCATAGCTGTCTCAGTCTGTCTCAGTCTGTCTCAGTCTGCATAGCTGTCTCAGTCTGTCTCAGTCTGTCTCAGTCTGTCTCAGTCCGCTCAGTCTGCATAGCTGTCTCAGTCTGTCTCAGTCTGTCTCAGTCTGTCTCAGTCTGTCTCAGTCTGTCTCAGTCTGCATAGCTGTCTCAGTCTGTCTCAGTCTGTCTCAGTCTGTCTCAGTCTGTCTCAGTCTGCATAGCTGTCTCAGTCTGTCTCAGTCTGTCTCAGTCTGTCTCAGTCTGTCTCAGTCTGCATAGCTGTCTCAGTCTGTCTCAGTCTGTCTCAGTCTGTCTCAGTCTGCCTCAGTCTGTCTCAGTCTGTCTCAGTCTGTCTCAGTCTGTCTCAGTCTGCATAGCTGTCTCAGTCTGTCTCAGTCTGTCTCAGTCTGTCTCAGTCTGTCTCTGTCTGTCTCAGTCTGTCTCAGTCTGTCTCAGCCTGTCTCAGTCTGTCTCAGTCTGTCTCAGTCTGTCTCAGTCTGTCTCAGCCTGTCTCAGTCTGTCTCAGTCTGTCTCAGTCTGTCTCAGTCTGCCTCAGTCTGTCTCAGTCTGTCTCAGTCTGTCTCAGTCTGTCTCAGTCTGCCTCAGTCTGTCTGTCTGTCTCAGTCTGTCTCAGTCTGTCTCAGTCTGTCTCAGTCTGTCTCAGTCTGCTCAGCTGTCTCAGTCTGTCTCGGTGTGACAGCAACAGCCACAGTGAGCCCAGCCAGGTAGCACCAGATCCAATGAAAAATTTGACGTCCGTCAGATCCCCAGGATGTCGGGAATCAGCTTCAAAACCGGTCACTAGGGGCAACGGTGAGGGCTAATAACATCAGTAGGCTCCAAGGCTTGCTAGAGGGTTGTGGATGGGGATGGCGGGAGGGCGTAAGCAGCGAGGTCATACCAGAATACAGTGCAGATTTAAAACTGGAATGATCCAATTTCTTCTGCCAGGGACTGGGCCTCTATTTCTACAGTTGGATCGTTTGCCTTTTCCCTGACCTCTAGCAAAGCCTCCCTGACCCTTGACCCTCTGCTTGGTAGCACAAAGGCTCCATGCTGTTCAGTCGGCTGTCCCATCTCGTCTCACTCCAGGACTTGAGAGTGAGGTCCACATGTTCTTTCAAGATGGTCCACCGCTGAATAGCAGCTGAGAACAGGTTGTACATCTTCTGAACAACTCCAAAGAAACTAGTGGGGGTCGTCTAACGACCCCTTGGCTGCATCTTCCACCATCAAGTTCAGGGTATGTGCCCCACAGGGAACATACAGAGTTCAGGGTATGTGCCCCACAGGGAACATACAGAGTTCAGTGTATGTGCCCCACAGGGAACATACAGAGTTCAGGGTATATGCCCAACAGGGAACATACAGAGCATGTGGATGCTCAAAGACTCCAGCCACCCTAGTCATAGACTGTTCTCTCTGCTACCACACGGCAAGCGGTACCGGAGCGCCAAGTCTAGGTCCAAAAGGCTTCTTCACAGCTTCTACCCCCAAGCCATAAGACTCCTGAACAGCTAATCATGGCTACCCGGACTATTTGCATTGTACTTTGAGTTTTTGATTTCAGCCACCATTGTGCTCAGTGTTATCTCACTAATACAGGAGATGAGTTAATTTTGAATTATTTTGTCTAGGTATGTCGCCTGTTGTTTTCCACTGTCGTTGCGTCTGACATGTTCCTTTAAAACCGGGTTGAACTTGGCAATCAGCTCTACCTCTTTGAGGAAGTTCCAATTGTTGTGATGGTGTAATATGTCAACAGACCCCCTCAAAGCCAGGTTCCTCTCTGCTAAAGACTGAATAATAGCAACTAACCGAGTGAGTAGATCTCACCATCGCTTCTTCTCTGCTTCCACGAGGGACACTTTCACCTGATCTATTGGTTAAGACGGAGCTCAAGCTCGTTCCATGCCACCAGGTTTTCCACCTGGTCTATTGTCTACGACGGAGCTCAAGCTCATTCCATGACACCAGGTTTTCCACCTGGTCTATTGTCTACGACGGAGCTCAAGCTCTTTAAATGCCACCAGTTTTTCATGTGCTCTGGGCTGTTCAAAAACACTCCAATATTGACCCAGTCGCATCGACAGTCTTTTAACATTTTGTACGACTTCTTTGAAAAACATTTACAACAAAAACAAAAGACAGTATTGTTCTTTTTTGAGTAGGTGAGACAACTATGCTTAACTTTTTCTCCATTGACAAGTGTTCTGAACATGTAGTGGTGGTGAAAGCTTCTGTCGTCTTGTCTCTTGGGGAATCTGAAGTCTGGGCCTACCTTCACTGGCCTTTCGCTTACCAGATCAGTCCTTAGTGAATCTGACAGGACTTATGGCCACTCAGCACGATCAATTGATGGGCCTGTAGGGTCTTGGTTGAGCTGACTGTGCAATAGTGTTCCTGGGGAGGTTGGTGGTCTTGGTTGAGCTGACTGTGCAATAGTGTTCCTGGGGAGGTTGGTGGTCTTGGTTGAGCTGACTGTGGAGGTTATACGTTTATTAGAACTTGATGGACACAGCATGTCGTGAATTGGAAAATGTTTCACTTTGACTTGCATTCTAGGCCTATGTGTTGTTCTCACACTCCAGTAATAATCTACCTGATTAACACAACCTCCAATAAGATTGCAGGATATTCATACAATTAGACAAGAACCCAAGGTCAAACAGATATGGCCCTTTCATAAGGAAAATGTGAAAATTGCAAACATGCAATGGTCTATCGTTAGCCAAAGTTAATTATTTGGTGAAATGATCTAGAAGTTCTCCTGCCTTTCCCCATCCCATGTGTTACATAGCAATGACACCTAGTGGTTTACAAATGCTTGCCCCAGGCTGAGCCAGAAGCATCTCATCATGTAGTCTGAAGTCTGAGACTGTCAACTAAGGTCTGACTGGTGTATGCACTGTACTCCTATCTACAGCAGGTTGAGTGTACAACAACAGAACGTAGAGCTAGAATTGCCACTTAATTGATGCTGCAGAAGATAGCCAAGCTAACTAGCCAAGCTAACTAGCTAACTAACTATCTAGGTGTTGTAGCTTGCTAGATAGCTAGCTGGCTAATACGGATAATTTTCTAGTACATATGTTATGAAATGATAAGGGCAAAACAGAATAAAAATGATTGACACTCTGTAATCAAGACGCATGCCTGCATAGTGACTATAGTCAATACATTGTGTAACTGTTCTTTAACGTATGTATGTATATAATTTTTTGAGAAAGTGTCCGAGTCATGGCACCAATATAATGAGATAAGAGGCAAAGGCCCCACCTAGAGAAACGACACGTAGACCTTGAAAGTAAACAGTACATGGCACTTGGAATTTGAAAGCTAATGGTGGCGTGGCACTGAAAGATGTTAATCATTTACATAAAGAGGAGTAACTATGTATTCTGTATAAGCATGACTATGCATTTTGTGTAAGCATAAAACTGTATAAAAGGAGAGCTCCGTGTCAGGGCAGGCAGTTGCTCCATGGACCAGCTCGGCTTTGTTGCGTTGTAATAAAGTATATTCTGAATTCACAAGCTCCGGTTTCTGAGAGATATTATTGAGTTAGACATTTCTACCACATAAATGGTGAGCTTGCCAGGAGTGACAAACAGGGACTAGAGACGGTGAACACCTGTGACTGTGGACGGCTTGGACGAACTACACAAACAAGTGGCCACTAAAAAAGGTAAGCAAAGTTCTTATTTAATAGTACAAAGTTTGTTTGGTTCGCTCCGGGTTCCGGCCTCAGCTGCAGGACACCAAGTAGGTCTCTCCAAATTTAAGAACTAGAAAAACAGAAACTGGGAGCTTTTGAATTCGAAATGCATGCAAAATAATAAAGAAATAAAAAGCCTTGAGGGTTGCAATACATAGAAAATAGTTTAAGTAAGAGTAGATCTGCTCAGCCTGAGCAGGTGGGTGGTTTGCTTGGGCAAATGTGATTCATTCGGTTGTGGTCAAGTTGAATTTTTAATCTGTTTCATTCAGGTTGCTCATCTGATCAGTTTGATCAATCCGTTTGATTCGATTGTTTTGTCTGACTCGTTTTGTACAAGACTAGTTTTATTGGACCCGCTTGAGTTTGCGAAAGCAACTCTTTCATCTTGGTCAACTGGTCTGACTCAATTCGTGCATTCAATCATTGAGGTCACTCGGTTGTTCATCTGAGGCATTTGTTCAATTCGTCTGATTCATTTGTTCGTCCTGCTGGTCATTCTGTCTGATTCGCTTCAGCGAGAGCGGCTGCCCATCGGTTTGGGCAATCAGAAAATAAATAAGAAGTCCTGCGAACACCGCTCTAAGTGTGTCGAGGAAGTGAATCACTAAGAGGGCTGCATGGGTAGGCAACAATCCTGTATAATACCGCTTTTCTTGTGTCGAGGAAGTGAATCAGGAAAGGGGTTGAATTTGCAGGTCGCTTAGGAAAGTGTATGGAAGTGTGAGAGTGCAAGTGAGTGTGAAAGCAATTTCTGCTCTGGTGGAGAAAGGTTTGCGCACCTCTCCTGGATCGTTGCTTAAGTGTAACCTGGTAGAGAGGACGCACACAGTTTGCACTAGGGGGAAAAGGGTGAATGCATGTGTGAGTAAAGTACTGAAAGTAAGAGGTGTGAAAGCTTCAGTCTTGGGTGGAGAAAGGTTTGCGCACCTCTGCTGGATCGTTGCTTAAGTGTAACCTGGTCTCGCACTGGGAGAGGAAGAGTGAACGGTGCGTGAATGCCCATTAAAGTACTAAGAGTGGAAACAAACATGCTGTCAAGTGGTCTGGAAATGAGAAAAATAAGAATAAAAGGAATATTTTTTATTTATTTTATTTATTTATTTTTCCACACAATAGAAAAGTGGACATCAGGAGAAATAAGACAAAACCGAACACACACATTTATGATAAGTTCTGGCTAGGATAATCAAGAAAAAAGCAAATAACAAGGTTAAAAAAAAAATAGTATGGATATTACAATAAGCCAAAAGGGGGTTGCATTTGGCATTAGGGAGTTCAAGAATACAGGCTATAAATATGAACAAAATGGCAGTAGAAATCCTGAGTGCTAGGTATCCCCTAAACAAGGGAGAAATAATAAAAATATCAAAAAAATGGGAACGACACACCAGGAAGATGGGCACCAAATGGCCAGAAAGAGGAACGTTTGACGTCTCGGTGTGTGAGGAAATGGAAGCAATAATAAAAAACTATAAAACAAAAGACACAGGAAAGAAGAGGAAGGACAAAAGAGAAAGAGAAAGGGAAGCCAGAAACATGTTGAGAAAGGATGATGAGAAAACAAACAGAAAGAAAGTGGACTGGACCATGGGCCCTCCGCCATACACCGGTGGACAATATCCATCAATAAAAGGAGAAATAGAAATGGAGGAAGAAAGGGAAACTCCTTTAACACCTTCCCTAAGGCGAGAAAAAAACCTGAAAGAAACAGAAAGAATCAAACAAAGGGCAGAAATAAAACCAAAAAGATTGGACCGCTACGGAGGGTTAAGGGAGGTCTTAGGAAAAATGAAGATGACGAAGGAAGACGATGGGGAATCTCCGGATGAAGATATGACAACTATTGAAGCAACATACAAACTAATAGAAAGAGAAATAGACAAAATAACGAGAAAATTGATGAAAAAGGGAGAAAGGGAGAGAGAACAGAACTGGGTTAAACAACAGACTGGCAAGGAACTAGAGGAGGAGGAATAAAGAGCAGCGGCTGAATCATGGAGTTTATAACCAAGAAGAAAGAGAGGAAAGAGTGCGGAGTAGGAGAACAGTGAAAAAACCTGAAAGATATGAGGCACAATGTCCAGTCTTAATAAAAGGTTCCCAGCACATTATGTTCCGTGGGGATCGCAGGACCTGGAAGGATTGGTTGCCCGCCTGCCAGATTTGCACGATGGAGCAGGAAAATGGATAAGGACCTTTGAGGAGCAAACCATGGGGAAAATGCTGGCTGTGGGGGATCTAAAGGCACTGTTGGCAAGCATGTACTGGGGTACAGTGACCTGGGGAGAGAAGTGAGAGACGCGCAAGGAGAAGGGACGGACTTTGACTCACACCGCCCTGAAGTCTGGCGAGCACTGAGACTGGAATATCCGGCAAGAATTGATCCCAAGTCACTAAAAGGGGGAACACTAGGGGAAACAGAGAATCCAGCTGCCTATCTACACGAACAGATGAAACGATGGGGACTGGAAACAGAACGAGACCCAGAAGGGGACCCACTGATGACAACTTTGTTCCGAAACTCAGTGATAGTGGCCATGCCCCAGATGGTGAAAAGCAGGCTGGAGGATGTGGTAGGACTAACCTCAAAATAACACAAATAATTCTGTGACCATGCAGTAGAGAAACACAGGAAGGATGAACAAACACTCATGGAACAGGGGAGAGATTAAAAACAATCTGACTCAACTCCAGCTGGAAGAACTGACAAACCAGGCTCCAGTAACAGCACCTGTGGCTGAGACAGGAATGGTGGCTGCAGTCTCCTCCGGAGGGCCTCAACTGCTTCCCGCGCCACAGGCCCAAGTGCAACCCACACCACCATTTACATTTACATTTACATTTAAGTCATTTAGCAGACGCTCTTATCCAGAGCGACTTACAGGAGCAATTAGGGTTAAGTGCCTTGCTCAAGGGCACATTTACGTCATTTAGCAGACGCTCTAGTCCAGAGCGACTCACAAATTGATGCATTCACCCTATAGCCAGTGGGATAACCACTTTACAATTTTTTTTTTTTTGGGGGGGGGGGGGGGGGGGGGTAGAAGGATTGCTTTATCCTATCCCAGGTATTCCTTAAAGAGGTGGGTAGTGAATGTGTATGCACAACAACCCCGGCAATGGAATAATAACAATAAACAGCAACAACCTGTGCAAAACAATCAGAGTGGAGGAAATCGGGGCCCACAAGGGCCTCCTGGGACCTGCTGGGGATGCCAGCAGCCAGGGCATACCAGGCGAAACTGCCCCACAAACCCCTGGCAACAAACAGAGGAACAGAAACCAAAGTAATTGTAAACAAACTGGCGGCTGTCAACAAAATCAGAAACAATTCCAAGGTCCTGTGAACCCATGGGCAGGGCCCAATCAGGGGTACTAGGGGTGCCCAGAGAATCCAACAGGGGAGGGTCAGTTTCCAGTGCTATCTACACGAGCTGATCAAGAACCTATGCTGCAGGTTCAAATAGAAAATAGAGGCACACCCATGATGATAGATAGTGGAGCCACTTACACTTGTGCAAGTCCAAATGATGCCTCTCATCTCCCCATGTCTGGCAAATACGTCAAAACTGTAGGATTCTCGGGACAAACCCAGTTAATGACAAATCCGCAACCCTCCCTATACTAGTATCATAACACACCCCCTGTCAACTTATTAGGAAGAGATGCTCTATGCAAAATGTGTATACAAATTCGGTGTTCCTCTGAAGGGTTGATCATAGATAAAGCAGGGTTAAACATGCAAATGGTAATGACACAGGGCACAGCAAATGTATATTGGTTAGGGGGCATTGAGACAGAAGTAGAGAAGACAGTCAAGAAATGGGGTAGGTTTATTCAGGCTCAGATACCAGAAGCTGTCACGATCGTCTAAAACAGGAGACCAAGGCGCAGCGTTGCGAGTGAACATGATGACTTTAATTAGAAAAGCACGTCAATACAAAACAAAAGACGAAAGCGAAGTCCTCTGTGACACTGACAGAACAATGGAACAAAAACCCACAACCCTCATGAGAACACAAATAGTTTAAATATGGCTCCCAATCAGAGATAACGAGCCGACAGCTGACACTCGTTACCTCCGATTGGGAGTAACACGACACCACAATAAACTCACCCAAAACACAACCAACCGAATACACCCTATACAACAAACCCCACAACAAAACCCAACAAAACAAATACACCCTGGCTCAAATACAAAAGTCCCGGAGCGAGTGTCACAGTACCCCCCCCTAAAGGTGCGCACTCCGGGCGCACCAGCATACCGTCTATGGGAGGGTCTGGGTGGGCGTCTGTCCACGGTGGCGGTTCTGGCCCTGGTCGTGGTCCCCACCCCACCTTAGTCACCACCCGCTTCCCTAGCCTCCTCCACATGACCACCCTCCAACTTACCCCACCTGGATTTAGGGGCAGCACCGGGCTAAGGGACAGCACCTGGCTAAGGGACAGCACCTGGCTAAGGGGTAGCACCGGGCTAAGGGACAGCATCGGGCTAAGGGACAGCCCCGGACTCAATGGCGGATCCTGGCTGGCTGGCTCTGGCGGATCCTGGCTGGACGGCTCTGGCGGATCCTGGCTGGACGGCTCATGGCTGGCTGACGGATCTGGCTGCTCATGGCTGGCTGACGGATCTGGCTGCTCATGGCTGGCTGACGGATCTGGCTGCTCATGGCTGGCTGACGGATCTGGCTGCTCATGGCTGGCTGACGGATCTGGCTGCTCATGGCTGGCTGACGGATCTGGCTGCTCATGGCTGGCTGACGGATCTGGCTGCTCATGGCTGGCTGACGGATCTGGCTGCTCATGGCTGGCGGAAGGCTCTGGCTGATCCTGTCTGGCGGAAGGCTCTGGCTGATCCTGTCTGGCGGAAGGCTCTGGCTGATCCTGTCTGGCGGAAGGCTCTGGCTGATCCTGTCTGGCGGAAGGCTCTAGCGGCTCCGGTCTGGCGGACGGCTCTGAAGGCTCATGGCAGACGGGCGGCTTATGCAGCGCTTGGCAGACGGACAGTTCAGACGGCGTTGGGCAGACAGGCAGTTCAGGCGCCGTTGGGCAGACGGGCAGTTCCAGCGCCGTTGGGCAGACGGGCAGTTCAGGCGCCGTTGGGCAGACGGGCAGTTCAGGCGCCGTTGGGCAGACGGCAGACTCTGGCCGAGCGACGCGCACCGTAGACTTGGTGCGGGTGGCAGGAACAGGCCGGACCGGGCTGGCGACGCGCACCGTAGTCTTGGTGCGGGTGGCAGGAACAGGCCGGACCGGGCTGGCGACGCGCACCGTAGACTTGGTGCGGGTGGCAGGAACAGGCCGGACCGGGCTGGCGACGCGCACCATAGACTTGGTGCGGGTGGCAGGAACAGGCCTGACCGGGCTGGCGACGCACACCGTAGACTTGGTGCGGGTGGCAGGAACATGCCGGACCGGGCTGGCGACGCACACCGTAGACTTGGTGCGGGTGGCAGGAACAGGCCGGACCGGGCTGTGGAGACGGATAGGAGGCCTGGAGCGAACAGCGGACACCACCCGTCCTGGCTGAATGCCTACCCTCACACACTCTGTGTGAGGCATCCGCACAGGACATACAGGGCGGTGTACCCCTGGCCTGGTGGCCTCCTGGATACTCCCCCTTTTCTCCTCCGTCAGCCCCGTCGTCCATGCCGTGTGCCCCCCCCTAAAAATTTTCTGGGGTTGACTCACGACCCTCCGACGATGGCCCTGCTGCCGCCGTTGCTCCTCTCTCGCCAGGGCCTTGATCCTTCCCCAAGGTCCCTTGCCTCCGAGCATGTCCTCCCAGGACCACGATGTGCCCACCTGGGCCATCGCCAGCCTCTCTATCTCCGTGCCCGGCGCTTCCTCCCATGTCCAGTCTCCTTGCTCCTGGACACGCTGCTTGGTCTTTCTTTGGTGGGTTTTTCTGTCACGATCGTCTAAAACAGGAGACCAAGGCGCAGCGTTGCGAGTGAACATGATGACTTTAATTAGAAAAGCACGTCAATACAAAACAAAAGACGAAAGCGAAGTCCTCTGTGACACTGACAGAACAATGGAACAAAAACCCACAACCCTCATGAGAACACAAATAGTTTAAATATGGCTCCCAATCAGAGATAACGAGCCGACAGCTGACACTCGTTACCTCCGATTGGGAGTCACACGACACCACAATAAACTCACCCAAAACACAACCAACCGAATACACCCTATACAACAAACCCCACAACAAAACCCAACAAAACAAATACACCCTGGCTCAAATACAAAAGTCCCGGAGCCAGAGTGTCACAGAAGCAGACAGAGCAAAATCAGAATATCATTGCACAATGACCCCACAAAACGGGCAATAATAAAGTGTCAGGCGCATAAGAAAGGAAATGGGCTCATAATCAAAGGAAACAATGTGGCTGATGAAGCTGCCAAAAAAGCATCTAAATGCACCATCCCGGTGTTAACGGCAACAATGGTCATTATTGAATCTATACCACAACCAGATTACATAATTAGGATGCAGGAAAGAGCAGGACATTACGAACAAACAATTTGGCACCAAAGAGGGGCCACCAAAGACACGACAGGACTATGGAGGTCTCATGAAGGAACCATAGTAGCACCCACTATGTTGCTCAATCTACTGATAACTGATGCGCATGGTTTTGACCATTGTGCAAGGGGGGAAGTGATAAGGAAAATGAAAAAACAAGGATACTGGTCACCAAACCTACAGGCAATGGTAGATGAGGCATTAACAAAATGTGAGGTGTGTGCACAAAACAATGTACAAAAAGGAAAAACCACGTCCATAGGTCACATACCAGTCCCAGAAGGACCATTTCGACACCTGGTCATGGACTATGTGGATATGATAAAAAAGGTGAATGGCAAAAGGTACATGCTAGTGATCATAGATAGATTCAGTAGATGGGTAGAAGCGGTACCATCAGCAGATCTAGGATCCGGGACAGTAATCAAATTTCTAACCAGAGAAGTAATATCCAGATTTGGAATACCGACAGAAATCAGCTCTGACAATGGGATCAGCATTTATTCAGAAAACGGTGAAGCAAGTACTACAGCAGCTAAGGATTAAGCAAAGACTGGGATGTGTATATCACCCACAGTCGCAAGGGATGGTTGAGAGAATAAATGGAACCCTCAAGGCTAAATTGAATAAAATCTGTACCAGTGCAACGCTCAACTGCGTGGATGCACTGCCACTTGCTTTAATGAGCTATCGCATGCAAACTAACAGAAATACGCAGCTAACCCCGAATGAAATGCTTACGGGTCGACCCATTCCAGTGCCAGTTCTGAGAGGGCCCTACAAAGGACCCTCATTGGAACAATTAGAGATGGAGCTTAAAGCGTTATGTAAGACAACTAACTGCTATACATAAAGTTATTTATCTCCAGGAAAAAAGGCGAGAACCGGAACCCAGACCAGAAGAGCCAGGACCGGTGATACCAGGAGACCAAGTCTACATCCGAGTGTTCCGCAGAAAGTGGAATGAGCCCAGGAGAGAAGGACCATACACGGAGATCTGAGCAATGCCCACGGCGAAACAGGTGGAAGGAAGTACGACGTGGTACCATCTGAATCACTGCACCAGGCTCCAAAAGGGAACTGGCCTGCCAAGAGTCCAAGAAGAAGAAGATGCAAGTATGAGCCTCAGCACAAACATCGAAGGCCAGCAGGTACCCCCTCCTGAAAATCCGAAGAGTCAGGAGATGGGGTCTGATGACATGGGGAATACTGCTAATGGGATACCTGCTATGGCAGATGCCCCAAGCACAAGCAATGACCCAGGCAACGGAGAGACAACAGGAGATGACTTCCCTGCCATTGAAGAAAGTGACTTCCCTACTATCGAAGAAGGTGGCTCCCCCACCATTGACTTCTCTGACCTCTTATGGTCCCCCTAACATAAATTGGAGAACAGAACAACTGAAAAGCTGTAGAATGGCTTTAACACCAATAGCAGTTAACCTAGGAAAGATGGTAGTGAGTCTGCCAACGACTATACAATATTTTCGAGATAGCCTTACTGAACCAGGAAGAATATTTATTATGAACAGTGATCAAATATTGTTCACAGGCTGGCCCAGACTAGGTAGATGCCAGATAAAAGGATATGCACTGTTTAAAATAAAATGGCTAAAAAATCGTTGTGTGGAAGTTAAGTCAAATAGAAATAAAAATGGAAAACCTGTAGCGAATAAACATGCTAAACAATGGATATAAAAAATCCAAAGATCTAAGGAAGCTAGCCCCTGAAGCTAGAAAACAAAGCAGAATAACCAATACCTGAGGAACTAGCCCCTGAAGCTAGAAAACAAAGCAGAATAACCAATACCTGAGGAACTAGCCCCTGAAGCTAGAATAAAAAGCAGAATAACCAATACCTGAGGAACCAGCCCCTGAAGCTAGAATAAAAAGCAGAATAACCAATACCTGAGGAACTAGCCCCTGAAGCTAGAAAACAAAGCAGAATAACCAATACCTGAGGAACTAGCCTGTCACGGTTTCGGCCGAGGCTGCCTCTCTCCCTTGTTCGGGCAGGTTTCGGCGTTCGTCGTCTCCGGAATTCTAGCTGCCACCGCTGTATGTTTCATGTTCGTTTGCTTTTGTCTGTTTGTTTCCACACCTGTTTCTGTTTTGGCGTAATTAGTGTCCTATAAGTTTCTCGTTGTGTTTGTCTAGTGTTGTGTGTAATTATTTCCGTCAGTCTGGTGTTTTGCTCGGTTGAGCTTATTCTCCACTGTGCTGGAGCATTTTCGCACCTGTGTGTGCACAGTTACATTTTGTCGCACCTGTTTGTGCGCAATTTACCTTTCGCCTTCGTGCGTGTTTTTTCGCTTTCGGGCTAAGTTGTCCTGTTGCCTTAGTTTGGCCAGTAATACAGCCTTTGGAACATTCAGTCTGAGTCCTGCGTTTGATTCCTACATTACACCTACAACACGCCCTGACAGAATTACACACCATCTATGGAATCAGCAGGAGCCGAAGCAGCCCAGACGAGACTGGAGGCCCAGGTTCGGGACCAGCAAGATCAGCTCCTGCAGATGGGGACCGCCCTGCAGGAGGTGATTTCCACCATCCGAGGCTGGGGTCCGCCTCCACCGCCTCCCGCCCTGCCAGCACCATCGGCCAGCCCGCCCAGTCCAGCGCCGGAACCTCGAGGAGTCCGACTATCTCTCCCGAGGGCCTACGACGGAGCCGCGGCTGGGTGTCAGGGATTCCTACTCCAGGTGGAGCTATACCTGGCCACAGTGCACCCGGCACCTTCAGGGCATGAGAGCGTGTCCGCCCTGATCTCCTGCCTGGCCGGAAAGGCGTTGGAGTGGGCCAACACGGAGTGGAGGAAGATCGACGCCACGACGATTACTTACAACGAGTTCTCCCGCCGCTTCAGGGCGGTGTTTGACCATCCCCCGGAGGGGAAAGCGGCGGGGGAGCGTCTGGTCTTCCTCCGGCAGGGGAGGAGAAGTGCCCAGGAATTCGCGCTCGAATTCCGTACGCTAGCGGCAGATGCAGGGTGGAATGATCGGGCCCTCATCGATCTGTACAGATGTAGCCTACGAGAGGACGTCCGTCGGGAGCTGGCTTGTAGGGACACCAGCCTCTCCTTCGACCAGCTGGTTGACATGTCCATCAGGCTGGATAACCTACTGGCTACCCGCGGACGTCCTGCGGAGGGTCCGCCCATTTCACCCTCCAGCGCCTTCGAGCCGTGTCCTATGGAGCTCGGGGGCGCTGGCGCTAGAGAGAGGAGGAGTCGGCAGGCTAGGGGGTCCATCCACTGCACCAACTGTGGTCGGGGAGGACACACCGCGGCTAGGTGCTGGGGATGGCCTCCTAGGGGAGATGACGACAGGTCCCGCACTGGGGATTCCCTCCAGTTGAGTAGGCGCCCCACTCACCCAGAGCTCACTGTTGCCCATTTTTGTATGCCTGTACGTTTTCCACAGGTAGCACCTCATTCCCAGCATAAGGCGCTGGTAGATTCAGGCGCGGCTGGGAATTTTATTGATAAAAAGTTTTGTTTAGAGTTAGGGATTCCCCTCATTCCTGTTGATGTTCCTTTTCCCGTTCACGCCCTAGATAGTCGTCCGTTGGGTACGGGCTTAATCAGGGAGGTCACGGCGCCACTTAGGATGTGTGCGCAGGGGGATCATCAGGAGATGATTCAGCTGTTCCTGATTGACTCTCCTGCGTATCCGGTGGTGCTGGGCATGCCCTGGTTGAGTACCCATAACCCAGCTATTTCGTGGCAGGAGAGGGCTCTGATGGAGTGGTCTGCTCAGTGTGTGGGTAGATGTTTGGGCGTTTCCGTAGGGGCTACCTCGGTGGAGAGTCCAAACCAGGTGCCCGCATTGCACGTTCCACCTGAGTATGGGGATTTGGCTATTGCGTTTAGTAAGGCGAGGGCGACGCGGTTGCCACCCCATAGGCAGGGGGATTGTGCGATAGACCTCCAGGCAGGAGCTGCGCTCCCACGGAGCCATGTGTATCCTCTGTCTCAGGAGGAGAAGAAAGCTATGGAGATTTACATAGACGAATCGCTGAGACAAGGATACATACGGCCTTCCACTTCCCCCGCGTCCTCGAGTTTCTTTTTCGTGAAGAAAAAGGATGGTGGTTTGCGCCCGTGCATCGATTACCGTGGTCTCAATCAGATTACGGTGAAGTATAGTTATCCACTCCCGCTGATTGCGACCATGACTGAGTCGTTGCATGGGGCGCGTTTCTTCACGAAATTAGATCTCAGGAGCGCGTACAACTTGGTGCGCATCAGGGAGGGTGATGAATGGAAAACAGCCTTTAGTACCACCTCGGGCCATTACGAGTATCTGGTCATGCCATACGGGTTGATGAACGCTCCGTCAGTTTTCCAATCATTTGTGGATGAGATCTTCAGGGACATGCAGGGGCAGGGGGTGGTGGTGTACATTGATGACATTCTCGTGTACTCACCTACCCGTGTCGAGCATGTGGCCCTGGTGCGCAGAGTGTTGCGGAGGCTGGTGGAGCACGACCTGTATGTGAAGGCAGAGAAGTGTCTGTTTTTCCAGGAGTCGGTCTCCTTTTTGGGTTATCAGTTGTCTGCGTCAGGGGTGAAGATGGAGGTAGACCGGGTGTCGGCCGTGCGTAATTGGCAAACACCAACCACTGTGAAGGAGGTGCAGCAGTTTTTGGGGTTTGCAAATTACTACAGGAGGTTTATCCGGGGTTTTGGACAGGTGGCAGCTCCCATCACGTCTCTGTTGAAGGGGGGTCCGGTGCGTCTGCAGTGGTCGGCCGAGGCGGACAGGGCTTTTGGGAGGCTGAAGGACCTGTTTACCTCGGCCCCGGTGCTGGCGCATCCGGATCCCTCTTTGCCGTTCCAGGTAGAGGTGGACGCGTCGGAGGCCGGTTTAGGAGCCGTGCTTTCCCAACGGTCTGGCGCGCCACCTAAACTCCGCCCCTGTGCTTTTTACTCTAAGAAGCTCAGTCCGGCGGAGCGGAACTATGACGTAGGGGACAGGGAGCTGTTAGCCGTGGTACAGGCTCTCAAGGTGTGGAGGCACTGGCTTGAGGGGGCTCAACACCCTTTCCTCATTTTGACGGACCACCGTAACCTGGAGTACATCCGGGCGGCGAGGAGGCTGAACCCTCGCCAGGCAAGATGGAGTATGTTCTTGACCAGGTTTACTTTTAAGATCACGTACATCCCTGGGTCACAGAATGGCAAGGCAGATGCGCTGTCTCGGCGGTATGACACGGAGGAGAGGTCCGTGGAGCCCACTCCCATACTGCCTGAGTCGTGTCTGGTGGCACCGGTAGTGTGGGAGGTCGATGCTGAACTCGAGCGGGCATTACGCACCGACCCTAGTCCACCACAGTGCCCGGAGGGTCGGAAGTACGTTCCGCTCGAGGTTCGGGATCGATTGATCTATTGGGCTCACACGTCACCCTCCTCTGGACATCCGGGTATCGGCCGGACAGTGCACTGTCTTAGTGCCAAGTACTGGTGGCCCACGTTGGCAAGGGATGTGAGGGTTTATGTTTCCTCCTGCTCGGTGTGCGCCCAGTGTAAGGCGCCTAGACATCTACCTAGGGGTAAGTTGCTACCCCTGCCCGTTCCACAACGACCATGGTCCCACCTCTCAGTGGACTTTATAACAGACCTTCCCCTCTCCCAAGGGAATACTACCATCCTGGTCGTTGTGGACCGGTTCTCTAAGGCCTGTCGTTTGCTCCCCATGCCGGGTCTTCCTACTGCCCTACAAACTGCCGAGGCACTGTTTACCCATGTGTTCCGGCACTACGGGGTACCCGAGGACATTGTGGCTGATCGGGGTCCCCAATTCACCTCCAGAGTCTGGAGAGCGTTTATGGAGCGGTTGGGGGTCTCGGTGAGCCTCACCTCGGGTTACCACCCGGAGAGTAATGGGCAGGTGGAACGCGTAAACCAGGATGTGGGTAGGTTTCTCAGAACATACTGCCAGGACCGGCCGGAGGAGTGGTCAAGGTACGTTCCCTGGGCCGAGATGGCCCAGAATTCCCTACGCCATTCCTCCACTAACCTAACTCCATTTCAATGTGTGTTAGGTTACCAGCCGGTTCTGGCACCCTGGCAGCAGAGCCAGATCGAGGCTCCTGCGGTGGATGAGTGGGCGCGGCGCTCGGAGGAGACTTGGAACGCTGCACACGTCCACCTGCAGCGGGCCCTCCGACGTCAGAAGGCGAGCGCTGATCTCCACCGCAGTGAGGCACCGGTGTACGCACCTGGTGATCGAGTCTGGCTCTCTACCAGAAACCTGCCCCTCCGCCTGCCCTGTCGGAAACTGGGTCGGCGGTTTGTAGGGCCATTTAAAGTCCTGAGAAGGTTGAACGAGGTATGTTATAGATTACAGCTACCTGTGGAGTATAAGTGTATTAACCCCTCGTTCCATGTGTCCCTTCTCAGGCCGGTGGTAGCGGGCCCACTCCAAGAAGATGAGATCTTGGAGACTCCTCCGCCCCCGTTGGACTTCGAGGGGGCACCGGCGTACTCCGTGAGATCCATCTTGGATTCGAGACGTCGGATGGGGGGTCTCCAGTATCTAGTGGAGTGGGAGGGGTACGGTCCGGAGGAGCGGTGCTGGGTGCCGAGGAGAGACGTTTTGGACCTGTCGCTCCTGACGGAATTCCATCGGGGGCATCCGACGCGCCCTGCTCCGCGTCCTCCTGGTCGTCCCCGAGGCCGGAGTCGGCGCACGTCTGGAGCCGCGCGTCAAGGGGGGGGTACTGTCACGGTTTCGGCCGAGGCTGCCTCTCTCCCTTGTTCGGGCAGGTTTCGGCGTTCGTCGTCTCCGGAATTCTAGCTGCCACCGCTGTATGTTTCATGTTCGTTTGCTTTTGTCTGTTTGTTTCCACACCTGTTTCTGTTTTGGCGTAATTAGTGTCCTATAAGTTTCTCGTTGTGTTTGTCTAGTGTTGTGTGTAATTATTTCCGTCAGTATTGTGTTTTGCTCGGTTGAGCTTATTCTCCACTGTGCTGGAGCATTTTCGCACCTGTGTGTGCACAGTTACATTTTGTCGCACCTGTTTGTGCGCAATTTACCTTTCGCCTTCGTGCGTGTTTTTTCGCTTTCGGGCTAAGTTGTCCTGTTGCCTTAGTTTGGCCAGTAATACAGCCTTTGGAACATTCAGTCTGAGTCCTGCGTTTGATTCCTACATTACACCTACAACACGCCCCTGAAGCTAAAATAAAAAGCAGAATAACCAATACCTGAGGAACTAGCCCCTGAAGCTAGAATAAAAAGCAGAATAACCAATACCTAACGAACTAGCCCCTGAAGCTAGAATAAAACGCAGAATAACCAATACCTGAGGAACTAGCCCCTGAAGCTAGAATAAAAAGCAGAATAACCAATACCTAACGAACTAGCCCCTGAAGCTAGAATAAAAAGCAGAATAACCAATACCTAACGAACTAGCCCCTGAAGCTAGAATAAAAAGCAGAATAACCAATACCTAACGAACTAGCCCCTGAAGCTAGAATAAAAAGCAGAATAACCAATACCTGAGGAACTAGCCCCTGAAGCTAGAATAAAAAGCAGAATAACCAATACCTAACGAACTAGCCCCTGAAGCTAGAATAAAAAGCAGAATAACCAATACCTAACGAACTAGCCCCTGAAGCTAGAATAAAAAGCAGAATAACCAATACCTAACGAACTAGCCCCTGAAGCTAGAATAAAAAGCAGAATAACCAATACCTGAGGAACCAGCCCCTGAAGCTAGAAAACAAAGCAGAATAAAAAAGCAGGTACCATTGGAAATGGCCCGAACTAGTAATGACAGCTACATTAACTCAAAGATCCTTTTCAATACGTAGGAGCAAACCTCTGCCAGAACTATCACTCTGTGGGTGGGCCAATCATCAAACAATGGGAGAAGCAATCTGGGATGAATACGGCTGTAAATTAGAAATTGACAAGGGAAACACCACTTGGGAAATTACCTTAGAGGAGTTGACGCAAGAGAACGATGCAAAATAGGTTTTGGAAATAGTCAGCACTGAGTGGTCAGAAGGGAACAATATAACAATGATTGATATTACCCCTATTCCCACACATCAACCTAGACAGGAAAGAGAAACAGGGACAGCTAATGCAACCATGGCAATCACCCAAGGACCGTCAATTGTCGTAACAACTAAACCAATAATGACAGAATTAGAAAACAACAGAACCAACTGGGTTCTTTCTAAATGTATGGGAGTCTTTGACTAATTGGAGGAATCAGAAAAATAAACAATCTAGCTCAGCCCCCCATAGCAGTACCAGAAACAATGAAAGCACCAACAAAATTGAACAGACTATGGGAGGGAGCATTACAAAATGACTGGTGCAAATGGGCACAGTACTCAGCTAAAGTGATTAATAAGAAAATAAATTGTCTAGTATGCGCCCCCTCCCCATTGAAGGAACTGATAGTAATAACAAGTCCACACAGCTACAGGGACTGTGCTGACTTTAAAACAAAAAATTATGTCACCTCAAAAGATCAGAGAGACCCCTGCAGAATGCTTATCCTTCTTAGGAAGTCCCGACCACCACAAGTACTATAATCAAGCAGGATGGGGGGGGGGAGTGGTGTAAAACATTTGATGTCAGAATAGAACCTAGAAAAATGGAAGCACCAGAGAAATATCGAATAGATTATGAGCAGAAGTATGAATGCTACAACAAAACAAACGGGGAACATGATTTGGGAAAGGTTAAAACCACATGGCACCTAAATAACGATACTTCCTGGAACGCAGACACCCCCCCGAAGAGCAACCTATCAGGCAGCAGGATCAAGCACTGGAGTGATAATAGGGTAAAAAGATCATATGAACATGACCCCAATGTATATTTAGGTTCAATAGGTCAGCTATGAACCATGACCCCAATGTATATTTAGGTTCAATAGGTCAGCTATGAACCATGACCCCAATGTATATTTAGGTTCAATAGGTCAGCTATGAACCATGACCCCAATGTATATTTAGGTTCAATAGGTCAGCTATGAACCATGACCCCAATGTATATTTAGGTTCAATAGGTCAGCTATGAACCATGACGCCAATGTATATTTAGGTTCAATAGGTCAGCTATGAACATGACCCCAATGTATATTTAGGTTCAATAGGTCAGCCTACAGGAATTCCCAAATGAATATAAGGCAAGAGATGAAATTAAAGCAGGATTTGAATCAATATTCGTCTGGATATCACCTAACAAAAACCTAGAATGGATCAATTATATTTACTATAATCAACAGAGGTTTATTAATTACACAGACTCTGCGTTAACAGCTCTGGGAGAGCAAGTACAGGCAACAACAAGTAGGATGACCTGGCAGAATAGGCAGGCTCTAAACTGGCTGTTGGCAGAAAAAGGTGGAGTTTGTGTTATGTTTGGGGATGAGTGTTGCTCCGGATGGTTCTGAAGTAATGACTAAACTTAAATGAAAGAAGTTAAGGACAATGATGGGCATGATGCTCACACCTGGGATTGGATGGACTTAAACTTGGGAATGTGGGGAGCAATGTTTACAAAAATGGCAATCATGATTGGCATAGCACTGGTGGTATTGGGAGTGGTATTTTGTTGTTTACTGCCTTTGCTGAAATCTCTCTTCATCCAAACCACAGTAAAACAAATTACTGTACAGACAATTGTTAATAATTCACCCAAAGAAATAAACCCCATCCCGGGAGCTCCAGGACAGTATGTTAATGAATATGGAAAGCCCTGTAGTATTAAAGAAGGACCACTGGACTGCCCATTTGGGAATCCTGAATGTCTGTATGGTGTTGTCCCTGGGGGTGGATGGGTCTGTCATGGCTGCAAAACTCAACAGCAACAATTGGAGGTTAGCTTAGAAGGAAACCTTCCGGACCTGAACCCAGTACCCGACTGGGCTCCTCGTCCTCATCGTGATGGGTCAGACAATGAGGAAGATACATTGGTCTGAATATATATTCTTATAAAATGAAATCACAAATGGCAAGGCTAAGAATAAGTATATGCACATGCTTACACTCATTTTATGTTAACTTTTGTTTTATTGGTTGGGATTTCGAAAGTCATTCAATTCACAAGCTCCGGTTTCTGAGAGATATTATTGAGTTAAACATTTCTACCACACTAATGAAAGTGGCACTACAGCTATTCAAATCAAGGGGAACCCAATATTACAGTAGCTAGCTTTCTCTCTAATGAAAGTGGCACTACAGCTATTCAAATCAAGGGGAACCCAATATTACAGTAGCTAGCTTTCTCTCTAATGAAAGTGGCACTACAGCTATTCAATTCAAGGGGAACCCAATATTACAGTAGCTAGCTTTCTCTCTAATGAAAGTGGCACTACAGCTATTCAAATCAAGGGGAACCCAATATTACAGTAGCTAGCTTTCTCTCTAATGAAAGTGGCACTACAGCTATTCAAATCAAGGGGAACCCAATATTACAGTAGCTAGCTTTCTCTCTAATGAAAGTGGCACTACAGCTATTCAAATCAAGGGGAACCCAATATTACAGTAGCTAGCTTTCTCTCTAATGAAAGTGGCACTACAGCTATTCAAATCAAGGGGAACCCAATATTACAGTAGCTAGCTTTCTCTCTAATGAAAGTGGCACTACAGCTATTCAATTCAAGGGGAACCCAATATTACAGTAGCTAGCTTTCTCTTGTTGTTTTTCTTACTCCGTTTACTCTTTTTCCAATTCTTCGCATCTTGATCTTTTATCAGACATAATGTGGATCCTCAAGGAAACCACTGGAGGACGATTTTTTTCCCTCCTCACATCCAAAACGTTAACAGACAAAGAAAACAAAGGGCGTAGCACCCGATGCATGATCCAAAATCTGCAGACCCACACTAACAAACAAATAATTCGTTGAAAATACGTTTACAATCATTACAGTGATCATTTATGAAAATAAAATGTAATATTGAAATACAGTGGGGGAAAAAAAATATTTAGTCAGCCACCAATTGTGCAAGTTCTCCCACTTAAAAAGATGAGAGAGGCCTGTAATTTTCATCATAGGTACACGTCAACTATGACAGACAAAATGAGAGAAAAAAATCCAGACGATCAAATTTTAGGATTTTTAATGAATTTATTTGCAAATTATGGTGGAAAATAAATATTTGGTCACCTACAAACAAGCAAGATTTCTGGCTCTCACAGACCTGTCACTTCTTCTTTAAGAGGCTCCTCTGTCCTCCACTCGTTACCTGTATTAATGGCACCTGTTTGAAGTTGTTATCAGTATAAAAGACACCTGTCCACAACCTCAAGCAGTCACACTCCAAACTCCACTATGGCCAAGACCAAAGAGCTGTCAAAGGACACCAGAAACAAAATTGTAGACCTGCACCAGGCTGGGAAGACTGAATCTGCAATAGGTAAGCAGCTTGGTTTGAAGAAATCAACTGTGGGAGCAATTATTAGGAAATGGAAGACATACAAGACCACTGATAATCTCCCTCGATATGGGGCTCCACGCAAGATCTCACCCCGTGGGGTCAAAATGATCACAAAATCCCAGAACCACACGGGGGGACCTAGTGAATGACCTGCAGAGAGCTGGGACCAAAGTAACAAAACCTACCATCAGTAACACACTACGCCGCCAGGGACTCAAATCCTGCAGTGCCAGACGTGTCCCCTTGCTTAAGCCAGTACATGTCCAGGCCCGTCTGAAGTTTGCTAGAGTGCATTTGGATGATCCAGAAGAGGATTGGGAGAATGTCATATGGTCAGATGAAACCAAAATATAACTTTTTGGTAAAAACTCAACTCGTCGTGTTTGGAGGACAAAGAATGCTGAGTTGCATCCAAATAACACCATACCTACTGTGAAGCATGGGGGTGGAAACATCATGCTTTGGGGCTGTTTTTCTGCAAAGGGACCAGGACGACTGATCCGTGTAAAGGAAAGAACGAATGGGGCCATGTATCGTGAGATTTTGAGCGAAAACCTCCTTCCATCAGCAAGGGCATTGAAGATGAAACGTGGCTGGGTCTTTCAGCATGACAATGATCCCAAACATACCGCCCGGGCAACGAAGGAGTGGCTTCGTAAGAAGCATTTCAAGGTCCTGGAGTGGCCTAGCCAGTCTCCAGATCTCAACCCCATAGAAAATCTTTGGAGGGAGTTGAAAGTCCGTGTTGCCCAGCGACAGCCCCAAAACATCACTGCTCTAGAGGAGATCTGCATAGAGGAATGGGCCAAAATACCAGCAACAGTGTGTGAAAACCTTGTGAAGACTTACAGAAAACGTTTGACCTGTGTCATTGCCAACAAAGGGTATTTAACAAAGTATTGAGAAACTTTTGTTATTGACCAAATACTTATTTTCCACCATAATTTGCAAATAAATTCATTAAAAATCCTACAATGTGATTTTCTGGATTTCTTTTCTCATTTTGTCTGTCATAGTTGACGTGTACCTATGATGAAAATTACAGGCCTCTCTCATCTTTTTAAGTGGGAAAACTTGCACAATTGGTGGCTGACTAAATACTTTTTTCCCCCACTGTGTATATATATATATATATATATATATATATATATATATATATATATATATATATATATATATATATACAGTGGGGAGAACAAGTATTTGATACACTGCCGATTTTGCAGGTTTTCCTACTTACAAAGCATGTAGAGGTCTGTAATTTTTATCATAGGTACACTTCAACTGTGAGAGACGGAAATCCAGAAAATCACATTGTATGATTTTTAAGTAATTAATTTGCATTTTATTGCATGACATAAGTATGTGATACATCGAAAAAGCATAACTTAATATTTGGTACAGAAACCTTTGTTTGCAATAACAGAGATCATACGTTTCCTGTAGGTCTTGACCAGGTTTGCACACACTGCAGCAGGGATTTTGGCCCACTCCTCCATACAGACCTTCTCCAGATTCTTCAGGTTTCGGGGCTGTCGCTGGGCAATACGGACTTTCAGCTCCCTCCAAAGATTTTCTAATGGGTTCAGGTCTGGAGACTGGCTAGGCCACTCCAGGACCTTGAGATGCTTCTTACGGAGCCACTCCTTAGTTGCCCTGGCTTTGTGTTTTCGGGTCGTTGTCATGCTGGAAGACCCAGCCAGAAGGAAGGAGGTTGTTGGCCAAGATCTCGCGATACATGGCCCCATCCATCCTCCCCTCAATACGGTGCAGTCGTCCTGTCCCCTTTGCAAAAAAGCATCCCCAAAGAATGATGTTTCCACCTTCATGCTTCACAGTTGGGATGGTGTTCTTGGGGTTGTACTCATTCTTCTTCTTCCTCCAAACACGGCGAGTGGAGTTTAGACCAAAAAGCTATATTTTTGTCTCATCAGACCACATGACCTTCTCCCATTCCTCCTCTGGATCATCCAGATGGTAATTGGCAAACTTCAGACAGGCCTGGACATGCGCTGGCTTGAGCAGGGGGACCTTGCGTGTGCTGCAGGATTTTAATCCATGACGGCATAGTGTGTTACTAATGGTTTTCTTTGAGACTGTGGTCCCAGCTCTCTTCAGGTCATTGACCAGGTCCTGCCGTGTAGTTCTGGGCTGATCCCTCACCTTCCTCATGATCATTGATGCCCCACGAGGTGAGATCTTGCATGGAGCCCCAGACCGAGGGTGATTGACCGTCATCTTGATCTTCTTCCATTTTCTAATAATTGCGCTAACAGTTGTTGCCTTCTCACCAAGCTGCTTGCCTATTGTCCTGTAGCCCATCCCAGCCTTGTGCAGGTCTACAATTTTATCCCTGATGTCCTTACACAGCTCTCTGGTCTTGGCCATTGTGGAGAGGTTGGAGTCTGTTTGATTGAGTGTGTGGACAGGTGTCTTTTATACAGGTAACGAGTTCAAACAGGTGCAGTTAACACAGGTAATGAGTGGAGAACAGGAGGGCTTCTTAAAGAAAAACTAACAGGTCTGTGAGAGACAGAATTCTTACTGGTTGGTAGGTGATCAAATACTTATGTCATGCAATAAAATGCAAATTAATTACTTAAAAATCATACAATGTGATTTTCTGGATTTTTGTTTTAGATTCCGTCTCTCACAGTTGAAGTGTACCTATGATAAAAATTGCAGACCTCTACATGCTTTGTAAGTAGGAAAACCTGCAAAATCGGCAGTGTATCAAATACTTGTTCTCCCCACTGTATATACGGAAAATGGAGACTGTGTGAATCAGGCCTATATACAGTACCAGTCAAAAGTTTGGACACACCTACTCATTCAAGGGCTTTTCTTTATTTTTACTATTTTCTAAATTGTAGAATAATAGTGAATAAATCAAAACTATGAAATAACATATACATAAGATACATACATATACATAATCTTCTGTATAACCCCCTACCTTGTCACAACACAACTGATTGGCTCAAACACGTTAAGAAGGAAAGAAAATTCCACAAATAACTTTTAACAAGGCACATCTGTTAATTGAAATGCATTCCAGGTGACTACCTCATGAAGCTGGTTGAGAAAATGCCAAGAGTGAGCAAAGCTGTCATTTATTTTAAATTTTTACATTTTAGTCATTTAGCAGACGCTCTTATCCAGAGCGACTTACAGTTAGTTGTGCATACATTATTTATTGTTTCATTCTGGCCCCCCATGGGAAACGAACCCACAACCCTGGCGTTGCAAGCGCCATGCTGTGCCAACTGAGCTACAGGGAACTACAAGAGTACATTTCACATTTACATTTTAGTCATTTAGCAGACGCTCTTATCCAGAGCGACTTACAGTTAGTGAGTGCATACATTTTCATACTGGACATTTCACATTCTTAAAATAAAGTGGCGATCCCAACTGACCCAAAACAGGGAACCTCCACCAGGATTAAATGCCAGGAATTGTGAAAAACTGAGTTTAAATGTATTTGGCTAAGGTGCATGCAAACTTCCGACCTCAACTGTATTTAGCCATGGAGCACATTCTGATTGGCCAGTGAGGGGTCAAGCCTCGACACACCTTCAACTTGCTTGCACCTTTAAGTTGTTTATTCAAGTTGAAGGCGGTGGTGGTGCATAATTCTGTACATAATGTTTCTGCCATCGTCTCTTATAACCAAAAAGAGCTTCTGGATATGAGGACAGCGATTACTCACCTCGTATTGGACGAAGATTTTTTCTTCAATGCGTCGGACGCGAAGGATATCCTACAGACACCCGACAAGGCCCAAATCCCTGTCATTTGCAGGAGAAAGAGACGGAGATAGCGTGGACGTAGGTCGGGGTGCCTTGTAAGGATCCGACGGCGAGCGAGTAAACTGCCTCTTCCATCAATCCTATTAGCCAATCTTCAATCATTTGAAAATAAATTAGATGACCTAAGATTACGGTTATCCTACCAACGGGACATTAAAAACTGTAATATCTTATGTTTCACAGAGTCGTGGCTGAACGACGACATGGACAACATACAGCTAGCGGGCTATACGCTACATCGGCAGGATAGAACGGCTGACTCCGGTAAGACAAGGGGTGGCGGTCTGTGTATATTTGTAAACAACAGCTGGTGCACAAAATCAAATACTAAGGAAGTCTCAAGGTTTTGCTCGCCTGAGGTAGAATATCTTATGATAAGCTGTACACCACACTATTTACCAAGAGAGTTTTCATCTATATTTTTCATAGCTGTCTATTTACCACCACAAACCAATGCTGGCATTAAGATTGCACTCAATGAGCTGTATAAGGCCATAAGTCAACAGGAAAACGCTCATCCAGAGGCAGCGCTCCTAGTAGCCAGGGACTTTAATGCAAGGAAACTTAAATCTGTTCTACCTCATTTCTACCAGCATGTTAAATATGCAACCAGAGAAAAAAATACTCTAGACCACCTTTACTCCACACACAGAGATGCATACAAAGCTCTCCCTCGCCCTCCATTTGGCAAATCTGACCATAACTCTATCCTCCTGATTCCTGCTTATAAGCAAAAACTAAAGCAGGAAGCACCAGTGACACGGTTAATAAAAAAGTGGTCAGATGACGCAGATGCTAAGCTACAGGACTGTTTTGCTAGCACAGACTGGAACATGTTCCGGGATTCTTCAGATAGCATTGAGGAGTACCCCACATCAGTCACTGGCTTCATCAATAAGTGCATCGATGACGTCGTCCCCTTAGTGACCGTATGTACATACCCTAACCAGAAGCCATGGATTACAGGCAACATCAGCACTGAGCTAAAGGGTAGAGCAGCCGCTTTCAAGGAGCGGGACTCTAACCCGGACGCTTATAAGAAATCCCGCTATGCCCTCCGACGAACCATCAAACAGGCAAAGAGTCAATACAGGACTAAGATTGAATCGTACTACAGCAGCTCTGATGCTCGTCAGATGTGGCAGGGCTTGAAAACTATTACAGACTACAAAGGGAAGCACAGCCGCGAGCTTCCCAGTGACACAAGCCTACCAGACGAGCTAAACCACTTCTATGCTCGCTTCGATGCAAGCAACACTGAAGCATGCATGAAAGCACCAGCTGTTCCGGATGAAAATGTGATCACGCTCTCCGTAGCCGATGTGAGTAAGACTTTTAAGCAGGTCAACATTCACAAGGCCGCAGGGCCAGACGGATTACCAGGACGTGTACTCCGAGCAAGTGCTGACCATCTGGCAAGTGTCTTCACCGACATTTTCAGTCTGTAATACCAACATGTTTCAAGCAGACCACCATAGTCCCCGTGCCCAAGGACACTAAGATAACCTGCCTAAATGACTACTGACGTCTGTATCCATGAAGTGCTTTGAAAGGCTGGTCATGGCTCACATCAACACCATTACCCAGAAACCCTAGACCCACTCCAATTTGCATACCGCCCCAACAGATCCACAGACGATGCAATCTCTATTGCACTCCACACTGCCCTTTCCCACCTGGACAAGAGGAACACCTACGTGAGAATGCTATTCATTACTACAGCTCAGCGTTCAACACCATAGTGCCCTCAAAGCTCATCACTAAGCTAAGGATCCTGGGACTACACACCTCCCTCTGCAACTGGATCCTGGACTTCCTGACAGGCCGCCCCCAGGTGGTAAGGGTAGCTAACAACACATCTGCCACGCTGATCCTCAACACGGGGGCCCCTCAGGGGTGCGTAATCAGTCCCTTCCTGTACTCCCTGTTCACCAATGAGTGCATGGCCAGGCACGACTCCAACACCATCATTACGTTTGCCGACGACACAACAGTGGAAGGCCTCATCACCGACAATGATGAGACAGCCTATAGGGAGGAAGTCAGAGACCTGGCCGTGTGGTGCCAGGATAACAACCTCTCCCGCAACGTGACCAAGATTGTGGACTACAGGAAAAAAAAGAGGACTGAGCACGCCCCCATTCTCATCGACGGGCTGTAGTGGAACAGGTTGAGAGCTTCAAGTTCCTTGGTGTCCACATCACCAACGAACTATCATGGTCCAAACACACCAAGACAGTCGTGAAGAGGGCACGACAAAGCCTATTCCTCCTCAGGAGACTGAAAAGATTTGGCATGGGTCCTCAGATCCTCAAAAAGTTATGCAACTGCACCATCGAGAGCATCCTGACTGGTTGCATCACCGCCTGGTATGGCAACTGCTTAGCCTCCGACCGCAAGGCACTACAGAGGGTAGTGCGCACGGCCCAGTACATCACTTGGGCCAAGCTTCCTGCCATCTAGGACGTCTATACCAGGCGGTGTCAGAGGAAGGCCCTCAAAATTGTCACAGACTCCAGCCACTCTAGTCGTAGACTGTTCTCTCTGCTACCGCACGGCAAGCGGTACCGGAGCGCCATGTCTATGTCCAAAAGGCTTCTCAACAGCTTCTAACCCCAAGCCATAAGACACCTGAACAGCTAATCATGGCTACCCGGACTATTTGCACTGCCCCCCCCCCCACCCCCACCCCATCGTTTTACGCTGCTGCTACTCTGTTAGTTATTTATGCATAGTCACTTTAACTCTACCCACATGTACATATTACCTCAACTAGCTCAACTAGCTGGTGCCCCCGCACATTGACTCTGCACCGGTACCCCCCTGTATATAGCCTCCCTACTGTTATTTTATTTGACTTCTGCTCTTTTTTTCTCAACACTTTTTTGTTGTTCTTGTTTTATTTTACTTTTTTATTAAAAAATAAATGCATTGTTGGTTAAGGGCTGTAAGTAAGCATTTCACGGTAATGTCTACACCTGTTGTATTCGGCGCATGTGGCAAATACAATTTGATTTGATTTGATTTGACATATACCTAAACCTTCAGAGAAGTGAATTGATCGGCCTCTTAGCATAAAAAAAAAAACTCTCAAAGTGCTCGCTACCACAAAAAAAAAAAAAATTTTTACCTGCCCATGTCATTACAGGTAGTAATTATATGAATTACCTCAGCAGAGCGAGGCAGAGCTGATAGGTGAAGTGCCATGATGCAGGAAGGAGGAGACAACAGAACATAATGGAGAGAGGGAGAGAGAGGGGGCGCGAGAGAGAGAGAGAGAGAGAGAGAGAGAGAGAGAGAGAGAGAGAGAGAGAGAGAGAGAGAGAGAGAGAGAGAGAGAGAGAGAGAGAGAGAGAGAGAGAGAGAGGGTGAGAGAGCAAGAGAGAGGGCGAGAGAGAGAGGAAATAGAGGTGGCGAGAAAGGGAGAGAGAGAGAGAAAGAGGAAGAGAGTGGGAGCGAGATGGAGAGAGAGGGTTAACCAACAAAACAACATGGTCTCTCCCCCTGAGGTCGAACTGTCAAACAGCATCACCTTCTAAAACTTTATGGTAGTTTGGACAAAGTAGCTCAAAGTTTCAGTGAGAAAGAAGAGAGAGAGAGAGAGAGAGAGAGAGAGAGAGAGAGAGAGAGAGGCAGAGAGAGATACATATGGGGGTGATGTGGGGAGAGAGAGAGGGAGATTAAGGAGAGAGAGAGGAAGGCAGCAGAGATAGACAGAGAGAGACGAAAAGAGTGAGGGGAAGAGATGGAGAGAGAGACTTTGGCAATGTTAACATATCTTACACATGCCAATAAAGCCCTTCAATTGAACTGAAATTGAATTGAATTGAATTGAATTGAGAGAGGTAGAGAGAGCGACAGAGTGGCAGAGAGAGACAGTGAGGAAGAGAGAGAGAGAGGCATACAGAGGCAGCGCTCCTAGTGGCCGTGGATATTATTGCAGGGAAACTTAAATCCGTTCTACCTAATTTCTACCAGCATGTTAAATGTGCAACCAGAGGAAAAAAAACTCTAGACCACCTTTACTCCACACACAGAGATGCATACAAAGCTCTCCCTCACCCTCCATTTGGCAAATCTGACCATAATTCTATCCTCCTGATTCCTGCTTATAAGCAAAAACTAAAGCAGGAAGCACCAGTGACTCTGTTAATAAAAAAGTGGTCAGATGACGCAGATGCTAAGCTACAGGACTGTTTTGCTAGAACAGACTGGAACATGTTCCGGGATTCTTCAGATATCATTGAGGAGTACACCACATCAGTCACTGGCTTCATCAATAAGTGCATCAATGACGTCAGCCCCACAGTGACAGTACGTACATACCCCAACCAGAAGCCATGGATTACAGGCAACATCCGCACTGAGCTAAAGGGTAGAGTTGCCGCTTTCAAGGAGCGGGACTCTAACCCGGACGCTTATAAGAAATCCCGCTATGCCCTCCGACGAACCATCAAACAGGCAAAGAGTCAATACAGGACTAAGATTTAATCGTACTACACCGGCTCTGACGCTCGTCGGATGTGGCAGGGCTTGAAAACTATTACAGACTACAAAGGGAAGCACAGCTGTGAGCTGCCCAGTGACACAAGCCTACCAGACGAGCTAAACCACTTCTATGCTCGCTTCGATGCAAGCAATACTGAAGCATGCATGAGAGCACCAGCTGTTCTGGATGACTATGTGATCACGCTCTCCGTAGCCGATGTGAGTAAGACTTTTAAGCAGGTCAATATTCACAAGGCCGCAGGGCCAGACGGATTACCAGGATGTGTACTCCGAGCATGTGCTGACCAACAGGCAAGTGTCTTAACCGACATTTTCAACATGTCTCTGACTCAGTCTGTAATACCAACATGTTTCAAGCAGACCACCATAGTCCCCGTGCCCAAGGACACTATGATAACCTGCCTAAATGACTACCGACCCGTAGCACTGACGTCTGTAGCCATTAAGTGCTTTGAAAGGCTGGTCATGGTTCACATCAACACCATTATCCCAGAAACCCTAGACCCACTTAATTTACATACCGCCCCAACAGATCCACAGATGATGCAATCTCTATTGCACTCCACACTGCCCTTTCCCACCTGGACAAAAGGAACACCTACGTGAGAATGCTATTCATTGACTACAGCTCAGCGTTCAACACCATAGTGCCCTCAAAGCTCATCACTAAGCTAAGGATCCTGGGACTAAACACCTCCCTCTGCAACTGGATCCTGGACTTCCTGACAGGCCGCCCCCAGGTGGTAAGGGTAGCTAACAACACATCTGCCACGCTGATCCTCAACACGGGGGCCCCTCAGGGGTGCGTGCTCAATCCCCTCCTGTACTCCCTGTTCACCCATGACTGCATGGCCAGGCACGACTCCAACACCATCATTAAGTTTGCCGACGACACAACAGTGGTAGGCCTCATCACCGACAATGATGAGACAGCCTATAGGGAGGAGGTCAGAGACCTGGCCGTGTGGTGCCAGGATAACAACCTCTCCCTCAACGTGACCAAGACAAAGGAGATGATTGTGGACTACAGTGAAAAAAAGAGGACTGAGCACGCCCCCATTCTCATCGACGGGGTTGTAGTGGAACAGGTTGAGAGCTTCAAGTTCCTTGGTGTCCACATCACCAACAAACTATCATGGTCCAAACACACCAAGACAGTCGTGAAGAGGGCACGACAAAGCCTATTCCCCCTCAGGAGACTGAAAAGATTTGGCATGGGTCTTCAGATCCTCAAAAAGTTCTACAGGTTGCATCAACGTCTGGTATGGCAACCGCTTGGCCTCCGACCGCAAGGTACTACAGAGGGTAGTACGTACGGCCAAGTACATCACTGGGGCCAAGCTTCCTGCCATCCAGGACCTCTATACCAGGTGGTGTCAGAGGAAGGCCCTCAAAATTGTCAACGTCTCCAGCCACCCTAGTCGTAGACTGTTCTCTCTGCTACCGCATGGCAAGCGGTAACGGAGTGCCAAGTCTAGGTCCAAAAAGGCTTCTCAACAGCTTCTAACCCGAAGCCATAATACTCCTGAACAGCTAATCATGGCTACCCGGACTATTTGCACTGCCCCCCCACCCCCACCCCATCTTTTTACGCTGCTGCTACTCTGTTATTTATTTATGCATAGTCACTTTAACTCTACCCACATGTACATATTACCTCAACTACCTCAACTAGCCGATGCCCCCGCACATTGACTCTGTACCGGTACCCCTGTATATAGCCTCCCTACTGTTATTTTATTTGACTTCTGCTCTTTTTTTCTCAACACTTTTTTGTTGTTCTTGTTTTATTTTACTTTTTTATTAAAAAATAAATGCATTGTTGGTTAAGGGCTGTAAGTAAGCATTTCACGGTAATGTCTACACCTGTTGTATTCGGCGCATGTGGCAAATAACATTTTATTTTATTTTATTTGATATATACCTAAACCTTCAGAGAAGTGAATTGATTGGCGTCTTAGCATAAAAAAATAACATCTCAAAGTGCTCGCTACCACTAAAAAACAACCCATTTTACCTGCCCATGTCATTACAGGTAGTAATTATATGAATTACCTCAGCAGAGCGAGGCAGAGCTGATGGGTGAATTTCCATGATGCAGGAAGGAGGAGACAACAGAACATAATGGAAAGAGGGAGAGAGAGAGAGAGGGGGCGAGGAGAGAGAGAGAGAGAGAGAGAGAGAGTGGCAGAAAAAGAGAGAGAGAGAGGAGAGAGAGAGGGGCAGAGAAAGAGAGAAGAGAGAGGAGAGAGAGAGAGAGAGAGAGAGAGGAGAGAAAAAGAGAGAGGGAGAGAGGGACAGAGAGAGAGAGAGAGAGAAGAGAGAGAGAGAGCGAGAGCGAGAGAGAGAGAGAGAGAGAGAGAGAGGAGAGAGAGAGTGGTGCCGCAGGGCAACTACATGCATTTCTAAAAGGACTTCCACAGAATCAAAGCGAGAGCACGGCAGGAGAAACTTTCTCTTGGTGACGTCTCCCCCACCCCGAGCGGGTCTGATCACACCTCTTCAAACTGTCCTGCAGATGAGGATAGTCACCCCCCCAGCACTGAACACACCCATGTCCCACAGCTGCACTGCTCCTCCATCATTGACAGGGATAAATTCACAGAGCTGGAGCGAGACACGGTGGAGCTCAGAGAGCTAGCCCACACGCTTTAGACAGCACAGACACACAAAACAACCAGATGGCTGTCTGAGAGAGCTGGCTGCCCTCCGGTCTGACGTGAGAGAACTGAAGGAGGAGAGAGGAACACAGTCCAGCTAACAGAGGAACACACAGCTAACAGCACTGCAGGAGGATGTGAGAAAGCTGAGATGCGACAATCAACCACTCATGAGAGAGCTGGCCATCCCCCCAGAGATGCGAACAAAAAAGCCCACTTCTGACCTCGACCACAGCCTTAACACCACAGAAGGACAGACAAGGCAGGATCCACCAACCCAGCAGACTCCCCCTCCTGGCACCCCCCCCCCCCCCCTGTCAGCCCACCAGATAGCTCTCCTGACAACACCCCCACACCCACTGAGGACACACAAAAGCAAGAGATTGCGCTCCTCATTGACTCAAATGAGAAATGCATTGATGAGAGGACATTTTTTCCAAAACACCAAGTGTCTAAACTCAGGTGTCCGAACACCCGCCTTGCCCTGGAGCTGCTGTCAGTAGATTGACTAGGGTCCCCCAGCCACATCATTATTCACATAGGAACAAACGACCTGAGGGCCCAGAAGGAAAGGGTGGCCACAGCACTCAAGGGAGTGATAGAAAAAGCTTCTTCTACTTTCCCCAATGCACAAGTGGTTATCTCCACCCTGCTACCACAAAAATACTTTCACTCTGCCACCATATAGCGGGTGAATGCAAGCATTTCGCGAGACCGTGCCTCAAAACCTAATGTCTACCTGGCCCACCACTCCACCCTGGACTTGAACAGCCTTTATGACCAGGTCAACCTCTACAAGGCAGCAGTCCCCACCTTTTCCAAGGACCCTGAAGTACATCACCCTCATCCGCAGCCCCAGCACCTCACATAGGCGCAACAGAGAAACGGACCAGCGAGACAACCTCCCAGAACTGCGAGACCCCCCCCTGGAGGAACTGCACCAAGAGGATCCACACCAAGAGGACCTAGACCCAGACCACAGCAACACCAGCCACATCCCCACCCCCAACCAGTCGACCCCTCCCCAAACAAACCCTAGCCACACTCTATATAGGCCCCCCCAGATCAGACCTATGCCCCTACGTTTCACTGTAATAGTGAAGGTGTAAACTTGGCAGTAGAAAACCTAAACAGTGTATTTGACCTCTCAGCTTCCCTATCAAATCAAAAAATGACAAATGGTTTGATGAAGAATGCAAAAACCTAAGAAAGAAACTGAGAAACCTGTCCAACCAAAAACATAGAGACCCAGAAAACCTGAGTCTACGCCTTCACTATGGTGAATCACTAAAACAATACAGAAATACACTACGGAAAAAGAAGGAACAGAACGTCAGAAATCAGCTCAATGTAATTGAAGAAAATCCTCAGCTCTGTCATCTTCCCCAATATTTGGAACCAAGGACTGATCCCCCCCCAAACCACAAAAGTGGAGACAAATTTGACCCCAATAACTGCCATGGGATATGCGTCAACAGCAACCTTGGAAAAATCCTCTGCATTGTCATTAACAGCAAACTAAAATCCTCAGTGAAAACAATGTACTGAGCAAATGTCAAATTGGCTTTTTACCAAATTACTGTACGACACACCACATATTCACCCTGCACACACTAACAAACAAACAAACAAACAAACAAACAAACAAACAAAGGCAAAGTCTTCTCGTGCTTTGTTGATTTCAAAAAAGCTTTTGACTCAATTTGGCATGAGGGTCTGCTATACAAATTGATGGAAAGTGGTGTTGGGTGAAAAACATACGACATTATAAAATACATGTACACAAACAACAACAAGTGTGCGGTTAAAATTGGCAAAAAACACACACATTTCTTTCCACAGGGCCGTGGGGTGAGACAAGGATGCAGCTTGAGCCCCACCCTCTTCAACATATATATTTCAACGAATTGGCGAGGGCACTAGAACAGTCTGCAGCACCCAGCCTCACCCTACTAGAATCTAAAGTCAAACGTCTACCGTTTGCTGATGATCTGGTGCTTCTGTCCCCAACCAAGGAGGGCCTACAGCAGCACCAAGATCTTCTGCACAGATTATGTCAGACCTGGGTCCAGACAGTAAATCTCAGTAAGACAAAAATAATGGTGTTCCAAAAAAGGTCCAGTTGCCAGGACCACAAATGTGACGGACCGGCTCGATTCGGTCTTATAAAGCAAAATTTGAAATTGTGTTTTTTACATTGGATGAAAGTAGAGACTCAGAGCTAGAAAATAGTATATCATACACTACAGTTGAGGAACAATGGGAAAGTAATTCTGCTTTGAGAGTTGATAAACTTGTAACCTCACTTATGAGAAAATGGTCCTTGAATGTTTTGGTACACCTACTGGAGAGCTCTTCTTTGGCTACATCCATTCAGCATCGTTCACACCCTCTTAAGCTTCAGCCCCACCCAGAGCTTTAAGGATTGACATGTGAGGCCATGTACTAAACAACCAAAGATTTCAAGACTAAACGCTGGTTTATACAATGGGTGTGTTCGTAAATTCAATCTGGAGTGCCAGAGTTTGCTCAGAGTGCACTCTGGGTGTTTGTAAACTCAGAGTGTTGTCAGATTGTCCGTTCGTAAATTCAGAGGGTTTCACTCTCGGAGCGTTCAGATCGCACACTGGACGCTCTGGCCGAGGAGTAGGGTTGATCCGAGAGTTCTGATCTAACAACAGAAGTCAAGCACCCAAGCTAACTGGCTAACGTTGTCTAGCTTACTAGCTACTTCCAGACACAAATGAGGGAACAGCTCACGCTGACCATTTTACCCGCCTTAGCAGAGCTGGTTAGGCTGTTTTTATGTTATCCAGAGCGTTGGTGACTGCAACTATGCTACTGGCAAGAATGTAATTACGCTTTTTTTGCCAATGTTTACTGACACCGGCCATATTCAACAGGTGTTGAGCGTTCGTAAATGTGTCAGTTATTCTGCACTCTGGCACACTCAGACGGGTGCTCTGAAATCTGAATAGATAGCCATTGCAAATTTACCAGCTACGTCTATCGACAGTTGTCGCAGTGACATCATGAACATTCTATTGAAATGGTTACTTGCATAGTGGAGCCTTTTGTTTAGACATGTAGCTATCTAGCTAAACAATGGACCATAATCCTAACTCATAACGTTACTACCCTGCATCAATCTGCAGGTAGCTAACCAACCAGGTTCAATGTTAGCTAGTTAGCTAACATTAGGCTATAACTAGCAATGCAAATACAGTGGGGAAACAAAGTATTTAGTCAGCCACCAATTGTGCATGTTCTCCCACTTAAAAAGATGAGAAAGGCCTGTAATTTTCATCATAGGTACACGTCAACTATGACAGACAAAATGAGAAAAAGAAATCCAGAAAATCACATTGTAGGATTTTTAATGAATTTGCCAGCATGTTGAAGAGGGTGGGGCTCAAGCTGCATCCCATGGACGTGAGGAAAGAAATCTGTGTGTTTATTGCCAATTTTAACTGTTTGTGTACATTGATTTGATAATATCATATGTTTTCCCCACAACAATGCTTTCATTTTACATTTACATTTTTTGTCATTTAGCAGACGCTCTTATCCAGAGCGACTTACAGTTAGTGAATGCATACACGTTTTTTTGTTTGTTTTGTTTTTAGTTTTTCTTCCATACTGGGAAACGAACCCACATCCCTGCCGGCCAAACCCTCCCCTACCTTGGACGATGCTGGACCAATTGTGCACCGCCCAATTTGTATAGCAGACCCTCATGCCAAATTTAGTCAAAAGCTTTTTTGAAATCAACAAAGCTTGAGAAGACTTAGCTTGGTGTATACTTGGTCTGTCATACAATATTCTGTGAAGAACAGGAACTTGTTTTCACTGAGGGGCTGTTGGAGTCTGCTGTTGATGATTCTGCAGATGATATTTCCGATGTTACTGTTGATGCAGATTCCACTCTAATTATTGGGGTACATTTTCTCTCCACTTTTTTTGGATTGGGGCGATCAGACTTTGGTTCCAAATATTGGGGAAGATGCCAAAGCTTAGGACAATGTTAAATAGTTTAAAATATAGCCAATTGGAATTTGTGATCTGTATATTTTATACCATCAACACCACAGGGTTTGTATTTTGTCCTGTAGTTCATTCAATGTAATTGGAGAGTCCAGTGGGTTCTGGTAGTCTTTAATAGCTGATGTATGTGTGTTTGCTCTGTCTTCAACAAGATTGGAGAAGTGGTTTATTCGTACATCTCCAGTTTGGATAGACAAAACATTCTCCATGTTGTTTGTTTAGTGTGGTCCAAGTTTCCCAGAAGTGATTTGTTGTTGGCCAATCGTTTTTTGGTAGGTTTCTACACTACCCTTCTTCGATCTACAGCATTGGCTGGAATAACAGTGCAAGAACATTTATCGCTCTAGCTCATCGCGTCTCGCGCGCGCGAGCGGGGGGGAGGAGAGCAGTGGGAAAAGGGAAGGGGAAGGGGAAGGGAAAAGGGGGGAACTTCTACCATCTATATCTTATTTCGCTCTGCTTTGTTTATTCAACCTCTCTTTTTATATCTCCTCTCTCTTCTCCCCTTCTCTCTCTTTCTTTTTCTCTCTGTCCCCCTTTTTTTCGGTCTGGGGGGGTTTGGCTTAGGTGGAAGGCGTTTTAGGAGCTCTGGGGTGTTTTGATGGAACTGGGGAAGAGGGGTTCACGGAGGAGAGTTTAGCTTCCAGCAGTTAAAATTTTCCTGATTTTTTCTCACCCCCCCCACGTCATTTCTGCTTTTCCCCCCCTTTTCAAATTTTTAAAGCCCCCCCCCCCCCCTTAAATTTCCTGAAAATTTCACCCCCCCCCCCCCCTTCCCTAATTTCCTGACCCAAAAGCCCTCCTAATTTCTTGTGTTCCCAAAAAAATTTTTTTGCTTTCCCCCAACTAATTTCCTGAGTCAAAAAATTCCCCCTCTCCTAATTTTCTGAGGTCTCACACACCCTTCCTAATATCCTGCTGTACCCCCCCTTCCTAATTTCCTGCTGTATCCCCCTTCCTAATTTCCAGTTATACCCCCTCCTAATTTCCTGCTGTCTCCCCCCCACTTCCTAATGTCCTGTTGTAACCCCCTCCTAATTTACTTCTAAACCCCCTCTCCTAACTTCCTGCTTCTCCCCTCCTAATTTCATGACTGTTCCCCCTTCCATAATTTCCTGCTGTACCCCCCCCTATAATTTCCTGCTGTATCCCTCCTAATTTCCTTTCTGTCTCCCCCCTCCTAATTTCTGCTGCCCCCCCTCCAAATTTCACTGCGTGTAACCCCCTCCAAATTTCCTGCAGCCCCCCTCCTAATTTCCTGCTGTCTCCCCCTCCTCCTAACTTCCTGCTTTCCCCCCTCCTACGTTCCTGCTGTACCCCACTACTAATTTTATGCTGTCTCCCCCCCTCCTAATGTCCGCTTATCCCCCCCTAATTTCCGTTATACCCCCTCCTAGGCCCTGCTGTTCCCCCTCCTAATTTCCGTTTCTCCCCCTCCTAAGCCCTGCGGTTCCCCTTATGCCTGCTGTCCCCCCCTCCAAAGGGTAAAAAACCCCCCAAATTTAGGGGGGCCACCCAACCAAAGCCAAATAAAACCGGGGCCCCCCCCAACCAAAGGGGTTTAAAAAAGCCGGTCCCCGGGCCCTCCTTTTGTTGGGGTTTTTCCCCCCAAAATTTCCGGCCTGTCTCCCCACCCCCTAATTTCCGGGGGGGTTCCAAATCAAAATGTCCTGGGTCCCCCCTTCCTAATTTCCTGCTGCTCCCCCCTTCTAATTTCCTGCTGTACCCCCCTTCTAATTTCTGCTGTCCCCCCTCAAAACGGGGAACCCCCCAAAAAAAAGGGGGGAAAAAAAAAAAGGGGGGGAAAACCCCAAAAAAAAACCCCTCTTAAGGGATGGGGGTTCCCCCCTCCAAATTTCCTGCTCCCCCCCTCCTAATTTCCGGGCAAATCTAAACCCCTCCTAATTTTCCTGCTTTTTCCCCCCTCCCCCTAATTTCCGGGGGGGTCTCCCCCCTCCAAATGCCCTGCTATCTCACCCCCCAATTTTGGGGATCCCCCTTAATTCTGCTTTTTCCCCCCCCTCCTTTTTTTGGGGTTCCAATTTAAAAAGGGCCCAACGGCCAAACCCCTTCCCCCCAATCCCCCCCTACCCCCTTTTTCCTCCTCCCTGAACTCCCACCCTTTTCCCAAACAATGCCCCCCCGGTCCTACTGACGCCCAAGAAGCATAACCCCAAGGGAAAAGGGGAATAAACCCCCCAGCCCTCCCCCAACCCTCCCCCCCCAACCCCCCCCCCCCCCCCCCCTCCCCCCGCACTCCCATCCCCCCCCAATGACACTTCTTTTTTTTCTTTTTCATTTTTTCTTTTTTCTTTCTTCTTTTCTTTCTTTTTTCTTTCTTTTTTTTTCTTTTTCTTTCTTTTCTTTCTTTTTCTGTTCCTCCATCCCTCCCTCCCTCCCCACCCTCCCTCCATTAAGCCTCATGTCCAAACTAATAATTAATCAAGGGGTTTGGACAACCCTCCTCTTCTCCTCTCCTCATATCCCTCCTTTCCTCCTCCCCTCCCGCAGCAAAAGCATGATTACCAATTAATCCTCCAAACTGTGAGGTTAAGAGCCAATTTCATGCACCTTACTCTTGATAAATACAGTGGGGAGAACAAGTATTTGATACACTGCCGATTTCGCAGGTTTTCCTACTTACAAAGCATGTAGAGGTCTCATAGGTACACTTTAACTGTGAGAGACGGAATCTGAAACAAAAATCCAGAAAATCACATTGTATGATTTTAAAGTAATTAATTTGCAAAATCGGCAGTGTATCAAATACTTGTTCTCCCCATTGTAAGTGATAGAACCCCCCTCTCTCCCTCCCTCTCTCATCTCTCTCTCTCACTCCCTCAGTCCTCCACTCTCTCTCTTTCCCACTGTCTTTCTTGTGTCTCTGTCTCTCCCTCAGTCCTCCACTCGCTCTCTCTCCCTCTCCCTCTCCCTCTGTCAGTCTTTTTTTTTGGGGGGGGGGATAGATCAGCTTTAATATTGCAGATAGATTGTAACTTCCATCAATGTAATTATCTGCATCACTTCCAATCCCCCATATGTTTTTTTTCTTCTTTTTTTATCTCGCATATACAGTGGGGAAAAAAAGTATTTAGTCAGCCACCCATTGTGCATGTTCTCCCACTTAAAAAGATGAGAGAGGCCTGTAATTTTCATCATAGGTACACGTCAACTATGACAGACAAAATCAGAAAAGAAATTCCAGAAAATCACATTGTAGGATTTTTAATGAATTTATTTGCAAATTATGGTGGAAAATAAGTATTTGGTCAATAACAAAAGTTTCTCAATACTTTGTTATATACCCTTTGTTGGCAATGACACAGGTCAAACGTTTTCTGTAAGTCTTCACAAGGTTTTCACACACTGTTGCTGGTATTTTGGCCCATTCCTCCATGCAGATCTCCTCTAGAGCAGTGATGTTTTGGGGCTGTCGCTGGGCAACACGGACTTTCAACTCCCCCCAAAGATTTTCTATGGGGTTGAGATCTGGAGACTGGCTAGGCCACTCCAGGACCTTGAAATGCTTCTTACGAAGCCACTCCTTCGTTGCCCCGGGCGGTTGTGTTTGGGATCATTGTCATGCTGAAAGACCCAGCCACGTTTCATCTTCAATGCCCTTGCTGATGGAAGGAGGTTTTCACTCAAAATCTCACGATACATGGCCCCATTCATTCTTTCCTTTACACGGATCAGTCGTCCTGGTCTCTTTGCAGAAAAAACAGCCCCAAAGCATGATGTTTCCACCCCCATGCTTCACAGTAGGTATGGTGTTCTTTGGATGCAACTCAGCATTCTTTGTCCTCCAAACACGACGAGTTGAGTTTTTACCAAAAAGTTCTATTTTGGTTTAATCTGACCATATGACATCTCCCAATCCTCTTCTGGATCATCCAAATGCACTCTAGCAAACTTCAGACGGGCCTGGCATAAGCAGGGGGACACGTCTGGCACTGCAGGATTTGAGTCCCTGGCGGCGTAGTGTGTTACTGATGGTAGGCTTTGTTACTTTGGTCCCAGCTCTCTGCAGGTCATTCACTAGGTCCCCCCGTGTGGTTCTGGGATTTTTGCTCACCGTTCTTGTGATCATTTTGACCCCATGGGGTGAGATCTTGCGGGGAGCCCCAGATCGAGGGAGATTATCAGTGGTCTTGTATGTCTTCCATTTCCTAATAATTGCTCCCACAGTTGATTTCTTCAAACCAAGCTGCTTACCTATTGCAGATTCAGTCTTCCCAGCCTGGTGCAGGTCTACAAATTTGTTTCTGGTGTCCTTTGACAGCTCTTTGGTCTTGGCCATAGTGGAGTTTGGAGTGTGACTGTTTGAGGTTGTGGACAGGTGTCTTTTATACTGATAACGAGTTCAAACAGGTGCCATTAATACAGGTAACGAGTGGAGGACAGAGGAGCCTCTTAAAGAAGAAGTTATAGGTCTGTGAGAGCCAGAAATCTTGCTTGTTTGTAGGTGACCAAATACTTATTTTCCACCATAATTTGCAAATAAATTCATTAAAAATCCTACAATGTGAGTTTCTGGATTTTTTTCCCTCAATTTGTCTGTCATAGTTGACGTGTACCTATGATGAAAATTACAGGCCTCTCTCATCTTTTTAAGTGGGAGAACTTGCACAATTGGTGGCTGACTAAATACTTTTTTCCCCCACTGTATACAGCTCTGGAAAAAATTAAGAGACCACTGCACATTTTTCTTAAATCAGCATCTCTACATGCCATTCCATTCCAGTGTCTGTTGAATTCCAACACAGGCACACCTCATTCTACTGAATTAGGTACTGATTAGGTGATCACATTAACCAAATCTTATTAAACGAGGAAAAGTATAAAATCCACTGCTGTGGTCATCACTATCCTCTTGCAATAGGACCAGCTGGATGGCAAAAACAGTGCTAATAGTACATTAAAAGTAATATTAATCAGAAAATAACTATTGACCATGCCAAAAGAGTTGAAAAGGAAAGTTTTGAGTGAGGAAAAGATGGGTTCAATTCTGGCTTTACTAGCAGAGGGATACAATGAGCGTCAGCTTGCTTCCATCTTTAAAATCTAAAAGACGGCACTTCATAAGAACAAGGTCAAGCAGCAGACATTGGGGACAACTGTCACGGATTCAGCCGAGGCTGCTCCTGCTCCTTGCTCGGGCAGGCTTCGGCGTTCGTCGTCCCCGGAGTACCAGCTAATACCGATCGATGTTTCGGTGTTTGTCTTGTTTCGTCTTTATTGTTTACACCTGTTTCCCATTATGTTACATTGTATTCCCTTTAAGTACCCCTGTCTCTCATTGTTTGTTGTGTGTGGTTGTTTTCCGTGAGGTCGGCAGTTGCTGTTTGTATGCGCGTATTGTTTCCTCCCTGTTAGGAGGTTTTGTTTTGTATGTTCCTTTACTGTGCTAGTAAAGTACGTCTGCCAGTAGCTCGGTGTCCTGCGCTTGACTTCGTTCACCGCACACACGTCACCTTGACAGAATCACACACCCCACATGGAGTCAGCAGGAGCGGCGGTGCCAGCTGGATCAATGGAAGAACGTGTCGAACAACAAGTGGCCATGATCCAAGCTCTCGGCACCGCCATGGAACGGGTGGTGAGCACTATGGAGCGATGGGAAAGAGGGGGTCTGCCTACACCTCCTCGGACGATACCACCACCATCGGCGATGCCCATCGCTTCACCTCCGGGGTCCAGTGGGATTCGGCTCTCGCTCCCGAGGGCTTATGATGGCACAGCTGCCGGGTGTCAGGGTTTCCTGCTCCAGGTTGAACTCTACCTGGCAACCATCCACCCGGTGCCCTCGGGATACGAGAGCGTGTCTGCCCTCATCTCCTGTCTGTCCGGCAAGGCGCTGGAGTGGGCCAACGCCGAGTGGGGGGGAATAGACGCCGCTACTGTCAACTTTTTTTTTTTCACCTTTATTTAACCAGGTAAGCCAGTTGAGAACAGGTTCTCATTTACAACTGCGACCTGGCCAAGATAAAGCAAAGCAGTGCAATAAAAACAACACAGAGTTACATATGGGGTAAAAACATAAAGTCAAAAATACAACAGAAATATAGATACAGTGTGTGCAAATGTAGCAAGTTATGGAGGTAAGGCAATAAATAGGCTATAGTGAAAAATAATTACAATAGTATTAACACTGGAATGCTAGATGTGCAAGAGATTATGTGCAAATAGAGATACTGGGGTGCAAAAGAGCAAAATAAATAACAATATAGGGATGAGGTAGTTGGGTGGGCTAATTTCAGATGGGCTGTGTACAGGTGCAGTGATCGGTAAGGTGCTCTGACAACTGATGCTTAAAGTTATTGAGGGAGATAAGAGTCTCCAGCTTCAGAGATTTTTGCAATTCGTTCCAGTCATTGGCAGCAGAGAACTGGAAGGAATGGCGGCCAAAGGAGGTGTTGGCTTTGGGAATGACCAGTGAGATATACCTGCTGGAGCGCAGACTATGCGGAGTTCACCCGCCGCTTCAGGGCAGTGTTCGATCATCCACCAGAGGGTAAAGCGCCGGGTGAGCGTCTATTCCACCTCAGACAGGGGAGGAGGAGCGCACAGGAGTTCGCACTGGTCTTCCGGACGCTGGCTGCCAACGCGGGATGGAATGAAAGGGCCCTCATCGACCACTACAGATGTAGCCTGAGGGAGGACGTGTGTCGGGAATTGGCCTGCAGGGACACCAACCTCAGCTTCGACAAACTGGTGGACATGTCAATTCGCCTGGAAACCCTGTTGGCTACCCGCGGACGTCCGGATTCAGGGCCGTCCATTCCATCCCCCAGCACTTCCGAGCCGACCCCTATGGAGCTCGGAGGTGCTGGTGCTAGGGAGACCAGGAGAGAGACCAGGAGAGAGGCTGTCCCCTGCACCAACTGTGGTCGCAGGGGACACACTGCTGGTCGGTGCTGGGGAGGGTCTCCTAGGAATCGAGGCAGTAGGCAGCGCACTGATGAGTCATTCCAGGTGAGTAAGCACCCAACTCACCCAGAGCTCTCTGTTGCACATATGTGTATTCAAGTTGTGTTTCCCGAGGTTTCTCCTCACTCCCAGCATAAGGCGCTAGTAGATTCAGGAGCAGCTGGGAATTTTATCGATTGCCAGTTCACCTATAAGTTAGGGATTCCTATTGTACCCGTTGATGTGCCCTTCCCCATCCATGCCCTAGATAGCCGCCCTTTGGGGACAGGATTGATTAGGGAGGTCACAGCGCCTCTCAGGATGAAGACGCAGGAGGGCCATGAGGAGATAATTTGTTTGTATTTGATTGATTCTCCTGCGTTTCCCGTGGTGTTGGGGCTTCCCTGGTTAACATCTCATGACCCCAACATTTCATGGCAACAGAGGGCTCTCAAGGGATGGTCTGATCAGTGTTTTGGGCGGTGTGTAGGTGTTTCCGTAGGGGCAACGACGGTGGAACCAAGTTCCCACCATGCACATTCCACCTGAGTATGCCGATTTGGCACTCGCCTTCTGTAAAAAGAAGGCGACTCAATTACCACCTCATCCACAGGGGGATCGTGCGATAGACCTCCAAGTAGGCGCTGCGCTTCCTCGTAGTCATGTGTATCCTCTGTCTCAGGAGGAGATGGCGGCTATGGAGACATATGTCACCGAATCTCTGAGACAGGGATACATATGGCCGTCCACTTCCCCTGCGCCATCGAGTTTCTTTTTTGTGAAGAAGAAGGATGGGGGTTTACGCCCGTGTATTGATTACCGTGGTCTCAATCAGATCACAATCAAATACAGCTATCCTCTCCCTCTGATTGCTAGTATGACGCAGTCATTACACGAGGCGCGCTTCTTCACAAAATTGGATCTCAGGAGCGCGTACAACCTGGTGCGCATTAGGGAGGGAGATGAGTGGAAGACAGCATTCAGTACCATCTCGGGTCACTATGAGTACCTCGTCATGCCATACGGTTTAATGAATGTTCCTTCAGTCTTCCAATCGTTTGTGGACGAGATTTTCCGGGACTTGCATGGACAGGGTGTAGTGGTGTATATTGATGACATTCTAATATACTCTAATATGCGAGCCGAGCATGTGTCCCTGGTGCGTCGGGTGCTTGGTAGACTGTTGGAGCATGACCTGTATGCGAAGGCGGAGAAATGTCTGTTCTTCCAGGAGTCCATCTCCTTCCTGGGACATCGGTTGTCCACGTCAGGGGTGGAGATGGAGGTTGACCGCATTTCAGCCGTGCATAATTGGCAGACTCCCACCACGGTGAAGGAAGTGCAGCGGTTCTTGGGTTTTGCCAATTACTACCGGAGGTTTTTCCGGGGCTTTGGACAGGTAGCAGCTCCCATTACCTCCCTGCTAAAGGGGGGTCCGGTGCGTCTGCAGTGGTCATCTGAGGCGGACAGGGCTTTTAGACATCTGAAGGACCTGTTTACCTCGGCTCCAGTGCTGGCACATCCGGATCCCTCTTTGGCATTCCAAGTGGAAGTGGATGCGTCCGAGGCTGGGATCGGTGCTGTACTGTCTCAGTGCTCGGGTACACCACCAAAACTCTGCCCCTGTGCTTTCTATTATAAGAAGTTCAGTCCGGCGGAGCGCAATTATGACGTGGGGGACAGGGAGCTGTTAGCTGTGGTTCAAGCCCTGAAGGTGTGGAGGCATTGGCTTGAGGGGGCTAAACACCCTTTTCTCATTCTGACTGACCATCGTAACCTGGAGTACATCCGGACAGCGAGGAGGCTGAACCCTCGCCAGGCAAGGTGGGCTATGTTTTTTACCCGGTTTGTATTTAAGCTCACCTATAGACCAGGGTCACAGAACGTTAAGGCAGACGCCCTGTCCCGACTATATGACACAGATGAGAGGTCCATTGAGCCCACTCCCATACTTCCGGAGTCTTGTCTGGTGGCACCGGTGGTGTGGGAGGTTGATGCGGACATCGAGCGGGCGTTACGTACCGATCCTACTCCCCCACAGTGTCCAGAGGGTCGGAAGTACGTGTCGCTCGAGGTTCGTGATCAATTGATATATTGGGATCACATGTCACCCTCCTCTGGTCATCCTGGTATTGGTCGGACAGTGCACTGCCTTAGTGCGAAGTACTGGTGGCACACTTTAGCCAAGGACGTGAGGGTTTATGTTTCCTCCTGCTCGGTGTGCGCCCAGTGTAAGGCACCTAGACACCTGCCCAGAGGGAAGTTACAACCCCTACCCGTTCCACAACGGCCGTGGTCTCACCTATCTTTGGATTTTGTCACGGACCTTCCCCCTTCCCAGGGGAACACGACGATCTTGGTCGTTGTGGATCGGTTTTCGAAGGTCTGCCGTCTCATTCCTATGCCAGGTCTCCCTACAGCCCTACAAACTGCTGACGCCCTGTTTACACACGTCTTCCGGCACTACGGGGTGCCTGAGGATATAGTGTCTGATCGGGGTCCCCAGTTCACCTCTAGAGTCTGGAGGGCATTTATGGAACGTCTGGGGGTCTCGATTAGCCTTACCTCAGGTTTTCAACCCGAGAGTAATGGGCAGGTGGAGAGAGTGAACCAGGATGTGGGTAGGTTTCTGAGGTCCTATTGCCAGGACCGGCAGGGGGAGTGGTCGGGATATATCCCCTGGGCAGAGATAGCCCAAAACTCACTCCGCCACTCCTCCACTAACCTTACGCCTTTTCAGTGAGTGCTAGGGTATCAGCCGGTCCTGGCACCTTGGCATCAGAGCCAGATCGAAGTCCCTGCGGTGGACGAGTGATTTCGGCGCTCGGAGGAAACCTGGAACGCTGCGCATGTCCATCTGCAATGGGCTATCAGGCGGCAAAAGGCGAGCGCCGACCGCCACCGCAGTGAGGCTCCGGTGTATGCACCGGGAGATCGGGTCTGGCTCTCGACCCGAAACCTGCCCCTCCGCCTGCCCTGCCGGAAGCTGGGTCGGCGGTTTGTGGGGCCATTTAAAGTCCTGAGGAGATTGAACAAGGTATGTTATAGGTTACAACTGCCCATTAATTACCGCATTAACCCCTCGTTCCATGTGTCTCTCCTCAGGCCGGTAGTAGCTGGTCCACTCCAGGAGAGTGAGGTGCGAGAGGCTCCTCCGCCCCCACTGGACATCGAGGGGGCTCCGGTGTACTCAGTCCAGTCCATCTTGGATTCGAGGCGTCGGATGGGGGGCCTGCAGTATCTCGTGGAGTGGGAGGGGTACGGTCCGGAGGAACGGTGCTGTGTCCCTAGGAGGGACATCCTAGAGCCCTCCATGTTGAGGGATTTCCACCGGAGTCATCCGACTCGCCCTGCTCCGCGTCCTCCTGGCCGTCCCTGAGGCCGGGGTCGGCACACGGCTGGGGCCGCGCGTCAAGGGGGGGGGGGGTACTGTCACGGATTCAGCCTAGGCTGCTCCTCCTCCTTGCTCGGGCAGGCTTCGGCGTTCGTCGTCCCCGGAGTACTAGCTAATACCAATCGATGTTTTGGTGTTTGTCTTGTTTGGTCTTTATTGTTTACACCTGTTTCCTATTATGTTACATTGTATTCCCTTTAAGTACCCCTGTCTCTCATTGTTTGTTGTGTGTGATTGTTTTCCGTGAGGTCGGCAGTTGCTGTTTGTATGCGCGTATTGTTTCCTCCCTGTTAGGAGGTTTTGTTTTGTATGTTCCTTTACTGTGCTAGTAAAGTACGTCTGCCAGTAGCTCGGTGTCCTGCGCTTGACTTCGTTCACCGCATACACGTCACCTTGACAACAACAAAGCTACAGACCGGCAGAGGGCGAAAACGACTCTCCACTGACCGGGATGACCGCCAACTCATTCGAATGTCACTCAACAACCGTAGGATGACATCAAGTGACCTACAAAAAGAATGGCAAACGGCAGCTGGGGCCAGTATGAAAAATAAATAAAATAATGTATGCACTCACTAACTGTAAGTCACTCTCTGGATAAGAGCGTCTGCTAAATGACTATACTGAAAATGCAAGTGCACAGCGAGGACGGTTCGAAACAGGCTCCTAGGGGCAGGGCTGAAGTCGTGCAAAGCTAGAAAAAAGCCCTTCATCAATGAGAAGCAAAGAAGAGCCAGGCTGAGGTTTGCAAAAGACCTTTATGATTGGGCCGTAGAGGACTGGAGTAAGGTCATCTTCTCTGATGAGTCCAATTTTCAGCTTTGCCCAACACCTGGTCGTCTAATAGTTAGACGGAGACCTGGAGAGGCCTACAAGCCACAGTGTCTCGCACCCTCTGTGAAATTTGGTAGAGGATCGGTGATGATCTGGGGAATCGGGCAGATTTGTCTTTGTGAAAGACGCATGAATCAAGACACGTACAAGGTTGTCCTGGAAGAAAACGTGCTTCCTTTTGCTCTGACATTGTTCCCCAACACTGAGGATTGGTTTTTCCAGCAGGACAATGCGCCATGCCACACAGCCAGGTCAATCAAGGTGTGGATGGAGGACCACCAGATCAAGACCCTGTCATGGCCAGCCCAAGCTCCAGACCTGAACCCCATTGAAAACTTCTGGAATGTGATCAAGAGGAAGATGGATGGTCACAAGCCATCAAACAAAGCCGAGCTGCTTGAATTTATGCGCCAGGAGTGGCATAAAGTCACCCAACATCAATGTGAAAGACTGGTGGAGACCATGCCAAGGCGCATGAAGTCTGTGATTGAAAATCAGGGTTATTCCACCAAATATTGATTTCTGAACTCTTCCTTAGTTAAAACATTAGTATTGTGTTTAAAAATGAACGTTAACTTATTTTCTTTGCATTATTCGAGGTCTGACAACACTGCATTGTTATTTTGACCAGTTGTCATTTTCTGCAAATAAATGCTCTAAATGACAATACTTGTATTTGGAATTTGGGAGAAATGTTGTCAGTAGTTTATAGAATAAAACAAAAATGTTAATTTCACCCAAACACATAAAACCAGAGAAACGTATATTTTTGCAGTGGTCTCTTAATTTTTTCCAGAGCTGATACATACACATACATACATATACGCATATACATACATATCCTTTAAAAATATATATATATTGCCTTCTACTTTCCAACCCCACCATCCCTTCCCTAATTGGAGTAAACTAGTGAACAACAATGCTTAGGCCTCTACTTCCAGCTTATACATACTATATCCATTTTATGGACACAGTCAATAATTATATTTTGTTTGTTTTAACTTCCACCAATCATTTTCATGATGTCCATCTGGTATGCTTCTATATGCCATATCTTTCTAACTGTGCTCTTTCACAAAAGCTCATAATATATAACCTATATACAGTGGGGAGAACAAGTATTTGATACACTGCCGATTTTGCAGGTTTTCCTGCTTACAAAGCATGTAGAGGTCTGTAATTTTTATCATAGGTACACTTCAACTGTGAGAGACGGGAATTCTAAAACAAAAATCCAGAAAATCACATTGTATGATTTTTAAGTAATTAATTTGCATTTAATTGCATGACATAAGTATTTGATCACCTACCAACCAGTAAGAATTCCAGCTCTCACAGACCTGTTAGTTTTTCTTTAAGAAGCCATCCTGTTCTCCACTCATTAACTGTATTAACTGCACCTGTTTGAACTTGTTACCTGTATAAAAGACACCTGTTCACACACTCAATCAAACAGACTCCAACCTCTCCACAATGGCCAAGACCAGAGAGCTGTGTAAGGACATCAGAGATAAAATTGTAGACCTGCACAAGGCTGGGATGGGCTACAGGACAATAGGCAAGCAGCTTGGTGAGAAGCCAACAACTGTTGGCGCAATTATTAGAAAATGGAAGAAGTTTAAGACGACAGTCAATCACCCTCTGTCTGGGGCTCCATGCAAGATCTCACCTAGTGGGGCATCAATGATAACGAGGAAGGTGAGGGATCAGCCCAGAACTACACGGCAGGACCTGGTCAATGACCTGAAGAGAGCTGGGACCACAGTCTCAAAGAAAATCATTACTAACATACTACGCCGTCATGGATTAAAATCCTGCAGCACACGCAAGGTCCCCCTGCTCAAGCCAGCGCATGTCCAAGCCCGTTTGAAGTTTGCCAATGACCATCTGGATGATCCAGAGGAGGAATGGGAGAACGTCATGTGGTCTGATGAGACAAAAATAGAGCTTTTTGGTCTAAACTCCACTCGCCGTGTTTGGAGGAAGAAGAAGAATGAGTACAACCCCAAGAACACCATCCCAACCGTGAAGCATGGAGGTGGAAACATCATTCTTTTGGGATGCTTTTCTGCAAAGGGGTCAGGACGACTGCACCGTATTGAGGGGAGGATGGATGGGGCCATGTATAACGAGATCTTGGCCAACATCCTCCTTCCCTCAGTAAGAGCATTGAAGATGGGTCGTGGCTGGGTCTTCCAGCATGACAACGACCCGGAACACACAGCCAGGGCAATGAAGGAGTGGCTCCGTACGAAGCATCTCAAGGTCCTAGAGTGGCCTGGCCAGTCTCTAGACCTGAACCCAATATAAAATCTTTGGAGGGAGCTGAAAGTCCATATTGCCCAGCAACAGCCCCGACACCTGAAGGATCTGGAGAAGGTCTGTATGGAGGAGTGGGCCAAAATCCCTGCTGCAGTGTGTGCAAACCTGGTCAAGACCTACAGGAAAAGTATGATCTCTGTAATTGCAAACAAAGGTTTCTGTACCAAATATTAGCGTCTGCTTTTCTGATGTATCAAATACTTATGTCATGCAATAAAATGCAAATTAATTACTTAAAAATCATACAATGTGATTTTCTGGATTTTTGTTTTAGATTCCGTCTCTCACAGTTGAAGTGTACCTATGATAAAACTGTACCTATGATTACAGACCTCTACATGCTTTGTAAGTAGGAAAACCTGCACAATTGGCAGTGTATCAAATACTTGTTCTCCTCACTGTACTTATTATGGACACAACATGTCTTACACTAGTTATCTTGTTGTTATTAGTTGTTGTTATTAATCCCATCCTTCAGCTCCATTCAACACCTCCCATCTATCTCTTAACACCATCCATATAGGATTTCTATTTGCTATATATTTTTCAACTGTACTGTGATGTTTTACGAAAGTTCTGAACCTTTCTATTCTCATTGTTTCTACAGTTTGTGAATTGAAAATATACATTTTTGCTAAAAGTATTATTATATTATTGATCGATTGACTATGACTTTTCAGATCACCCAGTAGTGCTATCTGCAGGGTCAGCTCCATGCAAATAGTGCAATCCTTCAGCCATTCCTGGACCTGTGTCCAGAAACAAGCTACAAATGGACAGTACCAAAACAAATGCTCTAATGATTCTGTCTCTTCACAGCCAAATCTGCAGAGCTGGGAAGATTGTATCCCCCATACAAATAACATTCTCCCTCTGTCTTTCTTGTCTCTCTCTCTCTCCCTCAGTCCTCCTCTCGCTCTCTCTCCCTCTGTCTTTCTTGTGTCTCTCTCTCTCCCTCAGTCCTCCACTCTCTCTCTCTCCCTCTGTCTTTCTTGTGTCTCTCTCTCTCCCTCAGTCCCCCACTCTCTCTCTATTTATCTCCCCCCATCTCTGTCATCCCTCCCCCTCCCTTACTCTCCCTCTATATTTCTCTCCCTCTCTTTCTCCCTCCCACTCTCTTGCCTCCCACTGACACCACACAGGTTAAATGCATTGACCACAGGCAATCCAGTCCATTTCATTATTTGTATTCAAGTTTCTGAGAATGTTCTTTTATATATTTCAGGACTGCCAGGAACTAACTACAGTCATTGTCTGTCACTGTGTTGAGCACATAGGTTAAAGTCTGCTTGAAAGAGCCACTAACCTAGCTAAGCTGCTAGCCATCAAGCTAACACAGTTAGTCCCAGATGAGTTTTCCAATGGAGAGGTAAATGAACGGTTCCAGCGCTGTAGGAGCTGTATCTACTACGCTTTGATTCAGGACAAACGGTTCCAATGCGGCAATTGTTTGCTTGCCGAGAATTATAAGCTTGAGGTGGCTTCCTTGATCACGCAGGTAGACAGCCGACGTATGAAACTGGAGAAAACGCAGAGTGGAATGTTTACCTTTTCTACGCCGGTGGCTGGATGGCGTTCACGCATGTTGGATGCATCTCCGTCTTGTCGTTTGTCATTAACCGACTGGCAGGTGTTGCCCAGAGTTCGTTCGCCAGGGGAGCATGGCAATCAACGATGGTCGCATGTCACGAGCTGTGGAAGCCAAAGACAGCAGCTTCCCGCAAAGCAGTCTACATTCCCAACGAGAGGCCCGGAGCGGATACAAACAACCAATAGTTTCCTGGAGCCTGATCTTCCTGCACCTTGGTCGCTGGAGGTCCCTGTGTCTGCAGCCGCTGTGACTATTCCTACTCCTTCCCCTACGATTCCGAAGTCGACGTCGGCAACCTTCCACCCCTGCTCTGGATCGAGCGGGGCTTCTCCATCTGTCTGAGGCCTGCACCGAGTGGGCGGATTTCCTCATCTTTCTCGCCAGCCGTGATTTTGGGAAGCTCCATGGTAAGAAATGTGACTGTTCCTGGTGCAAAAACAATGTCCTCTCCCGGAGCTCGACAACATTACATTACTAAACTGCTCCCGAATGTACTACGCCAGGACATGGACATCGATTCTATCATAGTCCATGTGGGTTTTAATGACATTATGAAGGGCAGCTCTGAACAGTTCAAACTGGATTTCAAAGAGCTGATTGACTCTCTGCTAGACAATCATAAAATACCCATCATATCTGGCCCTGTGCCCTCTCTGAATTGTGGCATTGAACGCTTTTGCAGGATTCTTTCTCTTCACAACTGGCTACGTGATTATTGCAGCTCAATGGGTGTAACTTTTGTTGACAATTTCTATACCTTTTGGAAACAAAACACGTTTTATAAGGAAGATGGGATCCACCCAAATCATTTGGGTTCCTGGATCCTATCACAGCATTATAAGGTTGCGTTCAGACAATGACTTATCAATGACCCAAGCCCAGCTAAGTTAATCGCTACCATTATGTCGATGAGTCATCATAACTCTTTAGCAAATGTACATTATACCAGGGGCATTGGTAGACACAATGAAAGTAACCTAACGTATGTCCCTCTAACTGCCCTAAATGCCTTTGCTGATCCTACAGCTGTTGTATGCAGCAATCATGTGTCTATGAACCAGATTTATGCTGTTAGCACTGAGGCGGTGTGCCCTAGTAGGAAGTCCACTGTGTGGAGCTCACCCTGCACTAACATAAATAACATGAGAGTATCTACTTCTGCTAAGCTTCCCAGTAAAGCAATGAAAACAAGCAAGCATCCCAGAAAAGTGCTCAAAATAGCCCACTTTAACAAATGTAGCTTAAGAAACAAGGTTCATGAAATTAATAACTTGCTAGTAACAGGTGACATTCATATTCTGACTATCTCTCAAACTCACTTAGACAATACCTTTGATGATACAGTGGTAGCAATACAAGGTTATAACATTTACAGAAAAGACAGAAATGCCGGTGGTGGAGGTGTTGCTGTTTATATTCAGAACCCTATTCCTGTAAAGCTTAGAGAGGATCTCATGATAAATACTATTGAAGTAATATGGCTACAGGTTCACCTGCCTCACCTAAAGCCCATTCTGGTGGGAAGCTGCTATAGACCACCAAGTGCTAGCAGTCAGTATCAGGATAACATGTGTGAAATGCTTGATAATGTATGTGATATCAACAGAGAGGTATATTTTCTGGGTGATTTAAATATTGACTGGCTTTCATCAAGCTGCCCACACAAGAAAAAGCTTCAAACTGTAACCAGTGTCTGCAACCTGGTTCAGGTTATCGGTCAACCTACCAGGGTAGTTACAAACAGCACAGGAATTAAATCATCAACATGTATTGATAACATCTTTACTAATGCTGCAGACAATTGCATGAAAGCAGTATCCAAATCCATCGGATGTAGTTGCCATATCTAGGAAAACCAAAGTTCCAAAGGTTGGGCATAATATAGTGTATAAGAGGTCATACAATACGTTTTGTAGTGATTCCTATGTTGTTGATGTAAATAATATTTATTGGTCCGTGGTGTGTAATGAGGAGCAAACAGACGTTGCACTTGACACATTTATGAAATTGCTTATCCTAGTTACTAATAAGCATGCACCCATTAAGAAAATGACTGTAGAAACTGTTCAATCCCTGTGGATTGATGAGGAGTTGAAAAATTGTATGGTTGAGAGGGATGAGGCTAAACGAATGCCAAATAAGTCTAGCTGCACAACCAATTGCAAACATACTGCAAATTGAGAAATCATGTGACTAAACTGAATAAAAAGAAGAGAAACTACACCATGAAACAAAGATAAATGACATAAAGAATGATAGTAAAAAGTATTGGAACACCTTCAATTACATTTTGGGAAAAAAGGCAAACTCAGCTCCATCATTTATTGAATCAGATGGCTCATTCATTACAAAACCGAATGATATTGCCAATTACTTTATTGTTTTTTTCATTTGCAAGATTAGCAAATTTAGGCATGACAAATTATGAAAGACAAGAATTGAAATTTTGAATTCCGTAAAGTGAGTGAAAAATTATTGTTGTCTATCAACAATGATAAGCCACCGGGGTCTGACAACTTGGATGGGAAGTTACTGAGGATAATAGCGAACAATATTGCCACTCCTATTAGCCATCTCTTCAATTTAAGCCTACTAGAAAGTGTGTGCCCTCAGGCCTGGAGGGAAGCTAAAGTAATTCCGCTACCTAAGAATAGTAAAGCCCCCTTTACTGGCTCAAATAGACGACCAATCAGCCTGTTACCAACCCTTAGTAAACTATTGGAAAAAATGGTGTTTGACCAGATACAATGCTATTTTACAGTAAACAAAATGACAACAGACTTTCAGCACGCTTGTAGGGAAGTACATTCAACAAGCACAGCACTTACACAAATAACTGATGATTGGCTGAAAGAAATTGATGATAAAAATATTGGGGGGGGGGGCTGTTTTGTTAGACTTCAGTGCGGCTTTTGACATTATCGATCATAGTCTGTTGCTGGAAAAACGTATGTGTTATGGCTTTACACCCCCTGCTATACTGTGGATAACAGAACACAGTGGGTGTTCTTTAATGGAAGCATCTCCAACAATCCAGGTAGAATCAGGAATTCCCTAGGGCAGCTGTCTAGGCTCCTTACTTTTTTCAATCTTTACTAACGACATACCACTGGCTTTGAGTAAAGCCAGTGTGTCTATGTATGCGGATGACTCAACACTATATATGTCAGCTACTACAGCAACTACAATGACTGCAACACTTAACAAAGAGCTGCAGTTAGTTTCAGAATGGGTGGCATGGAATAAGTTAGTCTTAAATATTTCTAAAACTAAACACCTTGTATTTGAGACAAATCATTCACTAAACCCTAAACCTCAACTAAATCTTGTAATACATCATGTGGAAATTGAGCAAGTTGAGGTGACTAAACTGCTTGGAGTAACCCTGGATTGTAAACTGTCATGGTCAAAACATATTGCTACAACAGTAGCTAAGATGGGGAGAAGTCTGTCTATAATAAAGCGCTTCTCTGCCTTCTTAACAGCACTATCAACAAGGCAGGTCCTACAGGCTCTAGTTTTGTCGCACCTGGACTACTGTTCAGTCGTGTGGTCAGGTGCCACAAAGAGGGATTTAGGAAAATTGCAATTGGCTCAGAACAGGCCAGCACGACTGGCCCTTGGATGTACACAGAGAGCAAACATTAATAATAAGCATGTCAATCTCTCCTGGCTCAAAGTAGAGGAGATTAACTTCATCACTTCTTGTATTTGTGAGAGTTATTGACATGTTGAAATCACCGAGCTGTCTGTTTAAGCAACTAGTACACATCTCAGACAGCCAGGCATACCCCACAAGACATGCCACCAGAGGTCTCGTCACAGTCCCCAAGTCCAGAACAGACTATTGGAGGCTCACAGTACTGCATAGAGCCATGACTATATGGAACTCTATTCCACATCAGGTAACTCAGTCAAGCAGTAAAATTGTATATAAAAAACAGATAAGAAACACCTTATGGAACAGCGGGGACTGTGAAGCAACACAAACATACACACACATGATAACATACATTCTATACACACACGTACACGTACGGGTTTTGTGTTGTAGATATGTGGTGGTGGAGTATGGGTCTGAGGGCTCACACTTAGTGTGTTGTGAATTCTGTAATTAATGTATTGTAATGTTTTTAAAAGTTGTACAACTGCCTTAATTTTGCCGGACCCCAGGAAGAATAGCTGCTGCCTTGGCAGGAACTAAGGGGATCCATAATAAACCCCAGGAAGAGTAGCTGCTGCCTTGGCAGGAACTAATGGGGATCCATAATAAACCCCAGGAAGAGTAGCTGCTGCCTTGGCAGGAACTAATGGGGATCCATAATAAACCCCAGGAAGTGTAGCTGCTGCCTTGGCAGGAACTAATGGGGATCCATAATAAACCCCAGGAAGAGTAGCTGCTGCCTTGGCAGGAACAAATGGGGATCCATCAGAAAGTAGTAGAAGGTTATTTAATGTATTCACTTATATTATTCAGAATGAGATTCTTATTCTCCCTTTACTTGGTCTTCTCATTACCGAAACGACTAAAAAGTGAAAATTGGGAAGTCAGATTCAATTTGATTCAAATGTTATAATTTAATTTGAAATATTTGTATTTTCAGTGTTATGTTTAACTCAGACCTTTATATTAAGGGAGCAATGTTGAAAAATATTATACATTGATTTATTTATTACTTTTTTGGACTGTTGCGGTAATGAAAATAGTGTGGAAATTGTGGTAAAATGCATAATATCTGATGTTAATAATAATAATAATAATTATTATTATTATTTTTATTATTATTGTTGTTATTATTATGAAATAGACATGTATAGATCATAATTTTCAGGGATCCAATTCGATATTTTGTGAAAAATGACACTTCAGAATTTTGGGGTCAAATGTGAGAATGACCCAACTCACTTTGAAAGAGAATGGGCAATATAGCATTAAGTTTGACAATATCCATATCGCATTAAGGCTGTTAAATTACTACACAGAGCACACATCACTGAGAATCACATCAATATTAACAGTTTGATCTTGTTTCCCCAAAACACAGCTTTGTAGCTGTTTGAGAGCAAAAAAAATCAAAATTGCTTTCACCCTAACAGCCCAAATAGCTGTCTCCTTTTTCAGCTTCAGGGCTAATAAATTATTTTTATGTTGTACCAACTTATTGACTCCCCATCCAAACAATAATAAAAGAAAAACATGATCCAAAGAATGGCTATTCATTTTAGTTATTTCTATTCAAGTTGGATGTTTAAATAGAAAGTGGATGAATAAGCAGAGGCATTCATCAGGGCTGACTCTTTTTGAATAAATGGATATGCCTGAAGGCTCTTTTGGACAGAGGCAGGATTAATTAGTGTCTTCAGAGCAGAAAGAGAAACATTGATCCAGCCGTGTGACAAAGGAATGGAGGATTAATGACATGAGCAGCTTGTGATTAATTTAAATGAACAGAGACCAACTCAGCATCTCTGACAACCTGAGTCTAAGGAAGGAAGATCACTGGTGTGTATTTTTTTGGGGGGTCATTTTTAGCAGACACTCTTATCCAGAGCTACTTACTGTAGTGAGTGCATATATTTCATACTTTGTTTTATCCGTTCTGGTCACCCGTGGGAATCAAACCCACAACCCTGGCATTGCAAGCACCATGCTCTACCAATTGAGCCACACGTTTCTACTTGATTCGGGTTTGAACAGTCAGCAGAACATAACTCTGTGAACTTTTAAGAGACTCTAGAACACTAAGGAGACTCTAAAGACTCTAAAACAGTCAGTGATGGACACTCAGGAGAATCTAGAACAGTCAGGAAAGGCCATGGGATCCACTAAGAGTTTCATGCATATGACTCTTTAGAAAGAGAGGAGGGGAGTAATGAAGATTTTAGAGCTCTATGTCCAGAATTATGTGAAGGTGTGTGTGTATCCTTGTGTGTATGGGTCTAGCCAATTTTCTCTCTCTCAAACAACCTGTTCTCTCTCTCGCTCTCCCGCTCTCTCTCTCTTCTCTCTCTCTCTCTCTCTTGCTCTCCCGCTCTCTCTCTCCTCTCTCTCTCTCTCTCTCTCCTCTCTCTCCTCTCTCTCTCTCTCTCTCCTCTCTCTCTCCTCTCTCTCTCTCTCTCTCTCTCCTCTCCTCTCTCTCTCTCTCTCTCTCTCTCTCTCTCTCTCTCTCTCTCTCTCTCTCTCACCACTAATTCTTATGTTACAATCTTTATGGTTTAGCCAGGCTCAAACACGACCTGTATCATCTCTTTTATTATAGAAATCCTAAAGAGTCTAGATGAACAACATATGCATTGTTCCATTTTCCTTAGTCTGTGGGATTCATACACTGTGGAGGTATGAAATAAAATTGTATTTGTCGCATGCCCCGAATACAACAGCTGTAGACTTTACCGTGAAATGCTAACTGACGAGCTTTCAACCAACAATGCAATGTTTTTTAAAAAGTACGTAAGAAAAGTTAGTTAAATAAATTAACAATAACACAATAAAATAACAATAACGAGGCCATTGGTACCAGTACTGAGTCAATGTGCATGGGTACGGGTTAGTCGTGGTCAATGAGGTAATATGTACATGTAGGTAGAGTTAAAGTGACTATGCATAGATAATAGACAGAGAGTAGCAAGCAGCGTGTGTGAAGCGTGTGAAATAATCAAATCAAATCAAATTTTAATTGTCAAATGCGCCGAATACAACAGGTGTGGACCTTACAGTGAAATGCTTACTTACAAGCCCTTAACCAACAATGCAGTTTTAAGAAAAATAAGTGTTAAGTAAAAAATAGATAAGTAAAAATTTAAAATAACAAATAATTAAAGAGCAGCAGTAAAATAACAGTAGGGAGGCTATATACAGGGGGGTACCGGTACAGAGTCAATGTGCGGGGGCACCGGTTAGTCGAGAAATTGAGGTAATATGTACATGTGGGTAGAGTTAAAGTGACTATGCATAGATAATAAAACGGATTTAAGTTATCCTGCATTAAAGTCCCCGGCCACTAGGAGCGCCGCCTCTGGATGAGCATTTTCTTGTCTGCGTATGGTCTTATACAGCTCGTTGAGCGCGGTCTTAATGCCAGCATCGGTTTGTGGTGGTAAATAGACAGCTATGAAAAATATAGATGAAAACTCTCTTGGTCAATAGTGTGGTCTACAGCTTATCATGAGGCACTCTACCTTAGGCGAGCAAAACTTAATGACTTCCTTAGATATCGTGACTTCTTTAATATTAGATTTCGATTAGATAAGTCTGTTGTATATTGTGGTTCTAATAATCACACCCCATGTTAATTCCTATTGGCATCTGTGATGAAGTGGTGCGGGGCTTGCAGAGTCTGAGAGAAGAGAGCGCATGTTTAATTCTTATCTAAAACAATCTGTCAACATGAAATCAATGGAGAGAAAAGAGCGTTTCAATAATTTTAGTTCTGTATTGGGGCAGTAAATGTGCTACAGACGTTGCACTGAAATGATTCGCTACTAAAGCGTGTATGTTGAGTCTTTTAGGCTACTTGTCCATGTTGCTTGTTGACATGAAATATTGAATATCGTGGAACAACATGGGGATGAACTATCAGTCAATCTATATACTGTAAGTACTCTGGTGAGATCAATCATCAATTAATTATTAGAAAGCTAAATCACTCTACAAATTACTTTTAACTTAAAAGTGATGATTGTGTCATATGGAAAATGTAAATAAAAAAAAAGGTCAATATTAATTGACATCTGAATCTTTATCAACAAGCCTGTGCTGTGTTCTATATAAACACAAGGGGACATTAGAAATCAAGTCATATTGTGACTGTTACCAGATTCTGATGAACAAGTGGCATGAGTTCTCCGTTTCTACTGTAAAACCCTGTGAAGAAAGAGTCCTAACCACATTATGTTTTATCAGTTTTGTTTTTCCTGGTTTTAGATTTGTTTAGTTTTTCACTCTCAAAATTACAATTCTTCATATAGAAATTATGAATGTGGATGTTCTGAGTCCATGTCAATGCTTAAATCACATCAGAAGACAATTTTTTTTTTTTTTAGGTCTGGGAGAAAATGAACAAATTTGGATTTTTGAGTGTAATTTCACATCTGGTCCTGTAATTAAACAGGAATGTGCCATTTTAATGCCGGTCTAGAAATGGTTCTCTACTGCTGATTTCATGGCAAAGTTTGTAAAAAAACAAATAACAGATACAAATGATATACTTACTCATGATATACTTCTGCCAGGTAAGTCTACTTTACAGTTAACCCCCTAAGGTCGATGTCCGCGCCCCCATGGAAATGGAAATCTAATTAGCAAAATAAAAAAATCCCCCATAAAAATCTGTCAGTTTAAGCTAGAGATATTTTTATTTATTTATTGGATGCATCTCAATTTACCATATCTGCCTATGTAACACTTAAGCATCTGCGGTGAAAGCAACTTCTGTCTGTAACGTCCAAACAATATGACCCCTCTGTGGAAAGGTGAGACTCTCACGAACACGTGCATGTCAGGTGTTTTGCTCTAGGATGCCCACAGGCCTCACAATACCTGTCTGAAGGACCCCGGGTGGAAGTATATTGATAGAAGTATATTTGGAGACTCTTTAGTGTAAAAACATAAGGGCTTAAATACATGTACAAAAAACAAAAACAAATTCCTGATCTTTATTATATCTCTCAGATTTAGGATAGACATTTCAGAACAATCTTTCTTTAGATTTTTTTTGTGGGGCTATCTGTAGTTCCGTGTAGTGAATCTGTTATTCAATGCATTTGTATAGGCTAATAGCAGTAAGGCCAAATACAGTTTTTCATCAAATCATTTTGTACATATTTTTTTGATACCCCCCCCCCCCCCCCCCCCCCCCCACACACACACACACAGTGTTATTAAAGGAAACATTTTCACTTCCTATATGCTCTTTAACTCTATCCCACATGTACATCTTACCTCAATTACCTCGACTAACCGGTGCCCCCGCACATTGACTCTGTACCGGTACCCCCTGTATATAGCCTCCCTACTGTTATTTCCCATTGACTCTGTACCGGTACCCCCTGTATATATCCTCCCTACTGTTATTTTATTTTACTGCTGCTCTTTAATTATTATTATTCATCTTTTTTTTACTTAACACTTATTTTTCTTAAAACTGAATTGTTGGTTAAGGGCTTGTAAGTAAGCATTTCACTGTAAGGTCTACACCTGTTGTATTCGGCGCATGTGGCAAATAACATTTGATTTGATTTATTAAAGAGCGTTTCTTTTAGCTTTTTGACCCCCAGCCGCTACAGACAGAAGTTGGCAGATCAGCTGTACCGGCTTCAGACGAGTCCCAAGACGAAGGGTCGTAAAGCAAAACGGAGAGTCTCATCTTTCTATAGAGGGGTCATAAAAGGTTGTAGGCCAAACCGTTCGGACGCTACAGACGATTTGGTGAAAAGACCGATTTTCGGGATGTCTCAAGGTCAAACACCGCTCAGATGTGGTCGATTGAGACACATCCAATTAAAAAATATATATACAGTACCAGTCAAAAAGTTAGGACATACCTACTCCTTACAGGGTTTTTCTTTATTTTTACTATTTTCTACATTGTAGAATAATAGTGAAGATATCAAAACTATGAAATAACACATATGGAATCATTTAGTAACCAAAAAAGTGTTAAACAAATCAAAATATATTTTATATTTGAGATTCTTCAAAGTAGCCACCCTTTGCCTTGATGACAGCTTTGTACACTCTTGGCATTCTCTCAACCAGCTTCATGAGGTAGTCACCTGGAATGCATTTCAATTAACAGGTGTGCCTTCTTAAAAGTTAATTTGTGGAATTTATTTTCTTCTTAATGCGTTTGAGCAAATCAGTGGCGTTGTGACAAGGTGGGGGGGGGGGGGGGGGGGGTATACAGAAGATTGCCCTATTTGGTAAAAGGCCAAGTCCTTATTATAGCAAGAACAGCTCAAATAACAAAGAGAAACGACGGTTCATCATTACTTTAAGACATGAAGGTCAGTCAATACGGAAAATGTCAAGAACTTTGAAAGTTTCTTCAAGTGCAGTCGCAAAAAAACATCAAGCACTATGATGAAACTGGCTCTCATGAGGACCGCCACAGGAAAGGAAGACACAGAGTTACCTCTGCTGCAGAGGATAAGTTCATTAGAGATAACTGCACCTCAGATTGCAGCCCAAATAAATGCTTCACAGAGTTCAAGTAACAGACACATCTCAACATCAACTGTTCAGAGGAGACTACGTGAATCAGGCCTTCATGGTCAAATTGCTGCAAAGAAACCACTACTAAACGACACCAATAATAAGAAGAGACTTGGTTGGGCCAAGAAACAAGCGCAATGGACATTAGACCGGTGGAAATCTGTCCTTTGGTCTGATGAGTCCAAATTTGAGATTTTTGTTTCCAACCACCGTGTCTGTGAGACGCAGAGTAGGTGAACGGATGATCTCTGCATGTGTGGTTCCCACTGTGAAGCATGGAGGGTGATGTGTGATGGTGTGGGGTGCTTTGCTGGTGACGCTGTCAGTGATTTATTTAGAATTCAAGGCACACTTAACCAGCATGGCTACCACAGCATTCTGCAGCGATACGCCATCCCATCTGGTTTGCGCATAGTGGGATTATCATTTGTTTTTCAACAGGACAATGACCCAACACACCTCCTGGCTGTGTAAGGGTTATTTGACCAAGAAGGAGAGTGATGGAGTGCTGCATCAGATGACCTGGCCTCCACAATTTTTCTTCTTCTTTTTATTTCACCTTTATTTAACCAGGTAGGCCAGTTGAGAACAAGTTCTCATTTACAACTGCGACCTGGCCAAGATAAAGCAAAGCAGTGCGATAAAAACAACAACAACACAGAGTTACATATGGGGTAAACAAAACATAAAGTCAATAACACAATAGAAAATCTATATACAGTGTGTGCAAATGTAGTATGTTATGGAGGTAAGGCAATACATAGGCCATAGTGCAAAGTAATTACAATTTAGTATTAACACTGGAGTGATAGATGTGCAGAAGATGATGTGCAAATAGAGCAAAATAAATAACAATGTAAATAACAATATGTGGATGAGGTAGTTGGGTGGGCTAATTACAAATGGGCTGTGTACAGGTGCAGTGATCGGTAAGCTGCTCTGACAACTGATGCTTAAAGTTAGTGAGGGAGATAAGTGTCTCCAGCTTCAGAGATTTTTGCAGTTCGTTCCAGTCATTTGCAGCAGAGAACTGGAAGGAATGGCGGCCAAAGGAGGTGTTGGCTTTGGGGATGACCAGTGAGATATACCTGCTGGAATGCATACTACGGGTGGGTGTTGCTATGGTGACCAATGAGCTAAAATAAGGTGGGGATTTGCCATGAAGAGATTTCTAGATGACCTGGAGCCAGTGGGTTTGGCGACGAATATGTAGTGAGGGTCAGCCAACGAGAGCGTACAGGTCACAATGGTGACAGTGAGATATCTATTTCTGGAAAGGTGGATTTTTAGAAGTAGAAGCTCAAACTGTTTGGGCACAGACCTGGATAGTATGATAGAGCTCTGCAGGCTATCTCTACAGTAGATTGCAACTCCGCCCCCTTTGGCAGTTCTATCAAGACGGAAAATATTGTAATTCGGGATGGACATTTCTGAATTTTTGGTGGCCTTCCTAAGCCAGGATTCAGACACTGCTAGAACATCAGGGTTGGCGGAGAGTGCTAACGCAGTGAATAACTCAAACTTGGGTAGGAGGCTTCTGATGTTGACATGCAAGAAACCAAGGCTTTTACGGTTACAGAAGTCAACAAATGATAGCGCCTGGGGAGTAGGAGTGATACTGGGGGCTACAGGGCCTGGGTTAACCTCTACATCATCAGAGGAACAGAGGAGGAATAGAATAAGGATACGGTTAAAGGCTTTAAGAACTGGTCTTCTAGTGCGTTGGGTACAGAGAATAAAAGGGGCAGATTTCCAGGCGTTGTAGAATAGATTCAGGGCATTATGTACAGACAAGGATATGGAAGGATATGAGTACAGTGGAGGTACACCTAAGCATTGGGTAACGATGAAAGAGGTAGCATCACTGGAGGTACCGATTGAGCCGGTCTCTGCGTGTATGGGGGGTGGGACAAACAAGCTCTCTGAGGCTGGTTGAGCGGGACTGGGATCACCACAGTGAAATAGTACAATAAGAACTAGCCCAAACAGCAATAGGCTAGGCATATTGGCATGGGAGAGAGGCATAAAGCAATCACAGGTGTTATTCGAGAGGGCTAAGACAACAACTGGTAATGGCGACGAAAGTTTGGGCTGAGGCTAAACAGATAAACAGGATGGGGTACCGTGTAAAGGAACAGTCCAGCAGGCATCAGCTGTGTAGCTGAGTGATCATAAGGTCCAGGGAACAGCAATAGGTAAGTCCGGGAGCAGTTCGTAGGCTGCTACAGCACAGGCGAGCAGGAGCCGGGGCTAGCAGATGGATCTTTGTGGTCGTCGCAACGGGAAGCCTGTTGAAACCACATCAGACGATTACGTAGGCAGACCAGTCGTGATGGATCGGCGGGGCTCCGTGTCGACACTAGGAGGTCCCGTCAGGTTGACAGAGAAGTAGATAGCCGGGAGATGGGCCTGGCTCGAGGCTAGCTCAAGGCTAACTGGTGCATCGGGACATTTGTGAATTAGCCAAAAACAGCCATTCGGTTGCAGCTAGCTAGTTGCGATGATTCGGTGTTAAGGTCCAGTGATTCAGTGATTCCGGCAGAAAATACGATATGCTCTGGGTCGATAGCACGCTGTGCAGACTGGCCGATAATTGTCCAGGCTAGAGCTGGCTGGTAGGTAGTGCAGGCCACAGACAGTGATGAAGACTGCTAACGGTGGCTAATAGCAAGTAGCTAGTTAGCTGGCTAGCTGGCTAGTTTCAGCCGTAGGTTCTTGATAAAAATAAATAAATAATAGAATTCGTTCCACATTGGGTGAGGCGGGTTGCAGGAGAGTATATTTAGTTAAAGGATGGAATGTGAGATAGAGAAATATATACAAAAAAAAGACAAAAAAACAAAAAAACAGGCACGATGACACAACAGAAGACACGACCACACTGCTACGCTATCTTGGATCTCCAAGATCAAAATCACCCGACCTCAACCCAATTGAGATGTTTGGTTTTGAGTTGGACCGCAGAGTGAAGTTAAAGCAGCAAACAAGTGCTCAGCATATTTGGGAACTCCTTCAAGACTGTTGGAAAAGCATTCCAGGTGAAGCTGGTTGAGTGAATGTGAAGAGTGTGCAAAGCTGTCATCAAGGCAAACGGTGGCTATTTGAAGAATCTCAAATCTAAAATATATTTTGATTTGTTTAACACCTTTTTGGTTACTACATGATTCCATATGTGTTATTTCATAGTTTTGAAGTCTTCACTAGTATTCTACAATGTAGAAAATAGTAAAAATAAAGAAAAACCCTTAAATGAGTAGGTGTGTCCAAACTTTTGACAGGTAGTGTATGTTACTTAATTCAATAAGCTATTATAATTCAGATGACATTTGCTCCCCCTTAAGAGAATAAATACTGAAGTAGAAGAGATGAGAGAGTCGAGAGAGAGAGAGAGAGAGAGAGAGAGAAGAACGAGAGAAGAGAGAGAGATAGAGCGAGAGAGAGAGGCCATAATACCTAGGAGAGCGAGATAGAGCTCTATCTCCTCGATCTCTACCCTCGCTCCTCCTACTCGCTCTATCTTCTCTCTTATATCTCACTCTATCCTGAGAGCTCGAGAGAGCACGAGCATTGATCTTAATCGTATCGAGAGATAGCCATGATCTTCTGTAGAGTATTTTTAACTTGAGATTACTGTGGTAGGTTGTACAGAGAAAAGAAGCAGACATGGTATTCTGTGACCTTTGCTAGTTCACCATTATATAAAGTTTTAACAGGTTTAGAAAGTAAATAAGTAAATGCCGTTTTACCGCCCAGACATTAAACGCTCTGACATTAAAAAAGAGTTCGCAAATCAAATGCTCACTTGTGCTCCAGGGACAGTGAAAACAAGTAAGTAAGAATAACCTTTCTTTAATGTAATTTAAATATAGTTTGTAGTAGTTAAGTGTTTAGTTAGATTACGTACTGTAGCTACCTCAATCGCTATTTCAAATATTTTTGGTGACTTCACAGCAATTGCTAGCTAGACTAAATTTAGCTAACTAGCAGGCTCAGCTAATTTCAAAGCCCCCTAGATACAGTCATGTCTCATAGTCACGTCATGAGATTTGTAAATGAAAAATGAATATAATAATATGAATTGAATGGAGTTTCCCATCTCCTCTTTTAGAGTATTTCTGGCGCAGCACAGAAATGCCCTTATCCAGATGGTGTGACAAAGGCATTTTCTAACAGACCTGCTAACTTTCTTTGTTGTGACTTTTAAGGTTGGAACCAACATGCAGTACCTCCAACAGGCAGAGAGGCAAGAACCATTCATCCATCAGCTCTGCTACACTGTTCACAGCCCTGTGAATGTTCAATGGAATTGCATTGCTGAACTTTTTGAAACTTCATGTATTTGTATTGTTTTAAAATTCACAGATAAAAGGTTTAAACGTCTTTAATGTTTATTTGTTTTAGCTGTTAGTGATAATTCCCTAAGTGTTAATACATTTGAGTTAACAACATTAAGCCTTTATGCATGTGTTACGAATGACCAAAGGTGTCTGACGTCATAGTAAGTACAGTGTCATATCATACAATGTATTTATGTACACTGAACAAAACTATAAATACAACGTGTAAAGTGTTGGTCCCATGTTTCATGAGCTGAAACAAAAGATCCCAGAAATGTTCCACATGCACAACAAGCTTATTTCTCTAAAATGTTGTGCACAAATTTGTTTACATCCCTGTTAGTGAGCATTTCTCCTTTGCCAAGATAATCCATCCACCTGACAGGTGTGGCATATCAATAAGCTGATTAAACAGCATGATCATTACACAGATGCACCTTGTGCTGGGAATAAAAAAACGCCACTCTAAAATGTGCAGTTTTGTCACACAACACAATAACGTAGATGTCTCAAGTTTTGAGGGAGCATGCAATTGGCATGCTGACTGCAGGAATGAACACCAGAGCTGTTGGCAGAGATTTGAATGTTCATTTCTCTACCATAAGCCGCCTCCAACGTTGTTTTAGAGAATTTGGCAGTACGTCCAACCGGCCTCACAACCACAGACCATGTGCATGGCGTCGTGTGGGCGAGCAGTTTGCTGATGTGAACGTTGTGAACAGAGTGCCCCATGATGGCAAAGGGGTTATGGAATGGTTAAGCATTAGCTACGGCCAACGAACACGATTGCATTTTATCAATTGGCAATTTGAATGCACAAAAATACCGCGACGAGATCCTGAGGCCCATTGTGAGGCCCATTTGTTTTAAGGTATCTGTAACCAACAGATGCATATCTGTATTCCCAGTCATGTGAAATCCATAGATTAGGGCCTAATGAAATCATTTCAATTGACTGATTTCCTCATATGATCTGTAACTCAGTAAAATCTTTGAAATTGTTGCATGTTGCATCTATATTTTTGTTCAGTATAAAGTATGTGTTATGAATGACCAAAGGTGTCTCACTTCAAACTAAGTATTACAGGACCCTACATGAAGTGTCAATAAACAGGTTATTAACGTTCTGCTGATTTATTAAGGTTCTCTCATGATCCACAGGTTACTGTGGGGTGTGATAGATATTTAAATGGGTTGATGGACCTGCAAAGATTGTGTGTGTGTGTGTGTGTCTGTCAGAACCAAGATGATTTGGAGTAATCCAGCCTGAGACTACCTCACCAGGTATTCCTCTTCTGTTCCCATGGAGACCAGCACGGTCTTTATAAGCTGAACGTCATTTAAAGCGGGACTGAAAGTTCACACAACTTAATGTTGTACTTCATCTTCTGTCTTTTCAGGATGGATGTGAAAAAATACACGGTACGCTACTGTATGTTATCTTGACATTTATTACTTTTCTCTGAGAGCAACAACACCTTCCCATCTATTTCCTGTGCTTCACTGGCACATTCATGTCAGTGTGAAGATTTATAGTACCAGTCAAAAGTTTGGACACACCTGCTCATTCAAGGGGTTTTCTTTATTTTTTAAAAACTATTTTCTACATTGTAGAATAATAGTGAAGACATCAAAACTATGAAATAACACATATGGAATCATGTAGTAACCAAAGAAGTGTTAAACAAATTAATATATTTTATATTTGAGATTCTTCAAATAGCCACTCTTTGCCTTGATGACAGCTTTGCACACTCTTGGCATTCTTTTGACTGGTAGTGGACATGTTAGAAAAGTGCAAGCATTCCAGAGAAATGCATTGCAATCGCAATGATATATTTTGCATGGCTTTACATGTAGAATGTTTGATGCTGAAAAAGCTATCCTTTCCCACGGACGCATCCTGGAAATGTTAAGTGGTGGGTGGATGAGGTGCTGAGGGGCTCCCACTCCATCACCTGGACAGTCATCATCTCCTCATCCTCCCTAGGTGCAGCTGTGGGCTCCTCTCCCTCCCAGAAGGCTCCAGATGTGGAGAAGGAGGTGCTCCTCTCCCTCCCAGAAGGCTCCAGATGTGCAGAAGGAGGTGACTGCTAGGGAGGCACGTCTTATGGCCATTTTAGAGGCCGTGATTAAGAAGTACTTGTATGGATTTTATTTATAGCTATTCATTTATTCGTTTTCTACTGTTTTTTGGTGGTCCTTTTTTAAACCCAAAGTGAATTTCTGTTTCTCATTAAAAAGTGTTTCTTGTTAGTAATACACATTTTTATTTGATACCTGTACATCTACTGTTAGTGTGTTTTACTTTCAACATCGCAACATTCAAAAATACCTTCGCACACCTGAGCGGTCTTGTTAAAGGTGCATGGTAACGATTTGATAACTTGAAAGATAAGCAGGCTGCCCTTGCTAGTATCACTTATTATGTTTAAGCTTACGCCTCTTGGCCTTCATTAGAGCCTTTTGCTCTACTAAACGAAATAAATCATCTTTGGTATTATAATAATACAAATAATAATAATAATTGATTTAAATTGTATGGCGCTTTTCATAACAGTCTCAAAGTGCATCAAAAAAAAAAAAAAAGAACAATGCATCATCATGAGTAGCCTGGCTATAGTTGGCTAGGTCAACCAATACATCATCATGAGTAGCCTAGCTATAGTTGGCTAGGTCAACCAATACATCATCATGAGTAGCCTAGATATAGTTGGCTAGGTCAACCAATACATCATCATGAGTAGCCTAGCTATAGTTGGCTAGGTCAACCAATACATCATCATGAGTAGCCTAGATATAGTTGGCTAGGTCAACCAATACATCATCATGAGTAGCCTAGCTATAGTTGGCTAGGTCAACCAATACAATCATCATGAGTAGCCTAGATATAGTTGGCTAGGTCAACCAATACATCATCATGAGTAGCCTAGCTATAGTTGGCTAGGTCAACCAATACATCATCATGAGTAGCCTAGTTATAGTTGGCTAGGTCAACCAATACATCATCATGAGTAGCCTAGATATAGTTGGCTAGGTCAACCAATACATCATCATGAGTAGCCTAGATATAGTTGGCTAGGTCAACCAATACATCATCATGAGTAGCCTAGCTTATAGTTGGCTAGGTCAACCAATACATCATCATGAGTAGCCTAGATATAGGTTTGGCTAGGTCAACCAATACATCATCATGAGTAGCCTAGCTATAGTTTGGCTAGGTCAACCAATACAATCATCATGAGTAGCCTAGTTATAGTTGGCTAGGTCAACCAATACATCATCATGAGTAGCCTAGATATAGTTGGCTAGGTCAACCAATACAATCATCATGAGTAGCCTAGCTATAGTTGGCTAGGTCAACCAATACATCATCATGAGTAGCCTAGTTATAGTTGGCTAGGTCAACCAATACATCATCATGAGTAGCCTAGCTATAGTTGGCTAGGTCAACCAATACATCATCATGAGTAGCCTAGTTATAGTTGGCTAGGTCAACCAATACATCATCATGAGTAGCCTAGTTATAGTTGGCTAGGTCAACCAATACATCATCATGAGTAGCCTAGCTATAGTTGGCTAGGTCAACCAATACATCATCATCAGTAGCCTGGCTATAGTTGGCTAGGTCAACCAATACATCATCATGAGTAGCCTAGCTATAGTTGGCTAGGTCAACCAATACATCATCATGAGTAGCCTAGTTATAGTTGGTAAGGTCAACCAATAGAGGCCAAGTCTGAGTGCATGCATCCTTCAAAGATGGAGAGGGACAGTCCATGGCTTGGTCAGAGGAAGGTGGTCAGGAGATGGTTGATGAAGATAGAGTTTGATGACGATGTTGTACCTACAGTACACTCAAGTTATATTTTAGTGTCCAGGCCCACTGGGGGTTAGTGTCATGGCCCACTATGGGGTGTTTATTTTCAGGCCCACTGGGGGTGTTAGTGGCAGGCCCACGGGGGGTTTTTAGTGGCAGGTCACTGGGGTGTTAGTGGCAGGTCACTGGGGTGTTAGTGGCAGGTCACTGGGGTGTTAGTGGCAGGTCACTGGGGTGTTAGTGGCAGGTCACTGGGTTTTTAGCCACTGGGTGTTTTGTCAGGTCACTGGGGTGTTGGTCGGGGTCCGGGGGTGTTAGTGGGGTCACGGGGGGTGTTTGGGGTTTTTTTTAAAAACCCCCCTTTTTTTTTTTGGGGGGGGAAAACCCCCCCCCCCTTAATTTTTTTTTGGGGAATGGGAAAAAAACCCTTTTAAAAACCCCTTTTTTTTTCCGGGGGGGCCCCCCCCCTTTTTGGGGTTTCCCTTTTCCCCTTTTTTTTTTTCCCCCCCAAAATTTTTTTTTTTTTTTTTTTTTTTTCCCCCTTTTTTTAAAAAAATTTTTTTTCCTTTTCCCCCCCCCCGGGGGGTTTTTTTTTTAAACCCCTTTTTTTTTCCCCCCCCCTTTTTTGTTTTTTTCCCTTTTTTTTTTTTTTCCCCCCCTTTAAAATTTGCCCCCCAAAAAAATTTTCCCGGGGGGTTTTTTTTCCATTTTTTTTAATTTTAAAAAAACCCCCCCCCCCCGGGGGTTTTGGGGTTTTTCCCCCCCCCTTTTTTTGGGGGTTTTCCCCTTTCCCCCCCCCCCTTTTTTTTTTCCTCCCCCCCCCGGGCCCCCCTTTTTTTTTCCCCCCCCCAAAACCCCCCTTTTTTTTTCCCCAAAAAGGGGGGTTTTTTTTTTCCTTTTTTTTTTTCCCCGGGGGTTTTTTTTAAATTTCTTTTTTGGGGCCCTTTTTTTTTTGGGCCCTTTTTTAAACCCGGGGTTTCCCTTTTTCCCGGGGGTTTTTTTTTTTTAAACCTTAACCCCCCCCGGGGTTTTTTTTTCCCCCCCCCAAAACCCCCCCCCCCCTTTTTGGGGGTCTTTTTAAAAAACCTTTTTAACAAAAAGGCCCCCCCCAATTTTTTTTAAAGGTTTAAATTTTCCCTTCTTGCCTTTTGGGGTTTTTTTTTTTTAAAAAAAACCTTTTTTTTTATTTTTTTTTAAAATTTTTGGGGGTTTTTTTTTTTTCCCCCCCGGGGGGAAAAAAAAAACTTTTTTTAAATTTGGGGGTTTTCCCAACCCCCTTTATTTGGAAAGGGGGGTTTTTTTTGGGGTTGGCCCTTTCCGGGTTTTTTCCCCCTTTTTTTTTTCCCCTTTTTTTTTTTTCCCCCCCTCCCCCCCCCCTTTTTTTTGGGGCCCCCTCCCCCTTTTTTAAATTTTGGGGGGCCCCCCCCCCCTTTTCCCCCCTTTTTTCCCCCCCCTTTTTTTTCCTTTTTTGGGGGAAACCCCCCCCGGGTTTTTTTTTTGGGGGTTTCCCCCCCCTTTTTCCCCCCCCTTTAAAATTTTTTTCCCTTTTCCGGTTTGGGGGGGGGCCCCCCCCCCTTTTTCCCCCCGGGGGGGGTTTTTTTTCCCCCTTTTCCCAAAAAAAAACCCCCTCTTTTTTTTTTTTTTTTTCCCCCCCCCTTTTTTTTTTTCCCCCCCCTTTTTTTTTTTTTTGGGGGGTTTTCCCCCTTTTTTTTTTGGGGGGCCCTTTTTCCCCCCCCCTTTTTCCCCTTTTGGGGGATTTTCCCCCCCGGGTTTTTTTTTTTCCCCCCCCCCTTTCCTTCCCCTTTTTTAACTGGGGTTTTTTTTTGGGGGGCCCCCAAATTTTTTTGGGGAAAAACCCCCCCCGGGGGGGTTTTTGGGGGGGGGGTTTTTTTTTTTGGGGGCCCCCCGGGGGTTTTTTTTTTTAAAAAACCATTTTTCCCGGGTTTTTTGGGGGGAAAAAAAATTTTTTTTTTTTTTGGGGCCCCCCAAAAAATTTTTTTCCCCTTTTTTTTTAAAAGGGGGGGGGTTTTTTTTCCCAAGGGTTTTTTTGGTTTTGGGTTTTTTTCCTTTTTAAAATTTTTTTTGTTTTTTTTTTTTTTTTTTTTTTTTTGGGGGGGAAAGGGGTTTTTGGGGGTTTTGGGGGTTTGGTAAAGGGGGGGGGTTTTTTTTTTAAAGGGGGCCCCTTTTTGGGGGGGGGAAAGGGGGGTTTTTTTAAAAAAAAAGGGGCCCCCCCCCCCCTTTTTTTTTTTAAAAAAATTTTTTTCCCCGGGGGGGGGTTTTTCCCCCCCCAAAAAAAAAAAAGGGGGGGGGAAAAAAACCCCCCAAAATTTTAAAGGTTTTTTTTCCCCAAAAAAAAAAAAAAAAACCCCCCCCAAAAAAAAAAATTTTTTTTTCCAAAAAAAAAAAAAAAAATTTTTTGGGGAAAAAAACAAAAAATTTTTGGGGTTAAAAAAAAAAAAGGGGGGGCCCAACAAAAAAATTTTTTGGGGAAAAAAATAAAATTTTTTTTTAAAAAAAGGGGGGTTTTTTCCAAAAAATTAAAATTTTTTTTTGGGGCCCCCAAAAAATTTTTTTTTTTAAAAAAACCCCCTTTTAAATTGTTTTTTTCCCTTTTCCCAGGGGGTTTTAAAATTAAAAAAAAGGGGGGGGGGGTTTTTAAAATTTTTTTTTTCCCCAAAAATTTTTTTCCCCTTTTTTCCCGGGGGGGAAAAACCCCCCGGGGTTTTGGGGGGGCCGGAAAATTTTTTTTTTTAAAAAAAAAAAAAAATTTTTGGGGGGGGGGGAAAAAGGGGGGGGGGGAAAAGGGGGAAAAGAAAGGGGGAAGGGGAAAAAAAAAGGGGGGGGAAAAAAAAATTTTTGGGAAAAAAAAAAGGGGGAAAAAAAAAAAAAAAGAAGAAGAAAAAAAAAAAAAAGGGAAAAAAAAAAAAAAAAAAAAAAAAGAAAGAAGCCCAAAAAAAAAAAAAAAGGGGGAAATTTTAAAGAATTAATTTTTTTTTAAAAAGGGTTTTTTTTTCCCTTTTTTTTTTTTTAAAAAAAAAGGGGGGGAAAACCTTTTAAAAAAACCCCCTTTGGAAAATTGTTTAAAAAAAGGGGGGAAAAAAAGGGGTTTTTTTAAAAAGGATTTAAAAAAAAAAAAATTTTTTTTTTTTTAAAGGGGTTTTAAAAAAAAAAAATTTTTTTTAAAAAAATTTTAAAAATTTGGTTTTTTTAAAAATTTTTAAAAAATTTTTTTTTCCCCCCAAAAATTTTAAAAACCCTTTCCCCCCCCTTTTTTTTCCCCCCTTTTTAAAAAAAGGGGAAAACCCCCCCCAAAATACCCCCCGGAAAAAAAAGGGATTTGTTTTTTTCCCCCCCCCCCCCTTTTTCCGGGGGAAAAAAAACCTTTTCCCCCCCAAAAAAAAATTTGGCAAAAAAAAACCCCAAAAAGGGGGAAAAAAAAACCCCCCCTTTTAAAAAGGGGAAAAAAAAGGGTTTTTCCCCTTTTTTTTAAAAAAAAAAAACCCCCTTTTAAAAAACCCCTTTTTTTTAAAAAAAGTTTTTTTCCCCCTTTTTTTTTTCCCTTTTGCAAAAAAAAAAAAAGGGGGGAAAAAAAACCTTTTTTAAAAATTTTTTTTTTTTTTTTTTTAATTTTCCCAATTTTAAAAATTTTTTAAATTTTTTTTTTTAAAATTTTTTTGGGTTTTAAAATTTTTTTTTTTTTTAAAAAAATTTTTTTTTTTTTAAAATTTAAATTTTTTTTTTTTTTTTTTTTTTTTTTTTTTTCCCCCCTTTTTTAATTTAAAAAAAAAGGGGCCCCCCCCCCAAAAAAATTTTTTAAAACCCCCCCAAAAAATTTTTTTTTTTTGGGGCCCCCCCCCCCCCCCGGGGGGGCCCCCCAAAAATTTTCCCTTTTTTTTTCCCCCCTTTAAAAAAATTTTGGGGAAAAAAAAAAAGGGCCTTTTTAAAATAATTTTTTTTTTTTAAAAAACCCAAAAAATTTTTAAAAAAAAAAAAAGGGGGGCCCCCTTTGGGGCCCCCAAAAATTTCCCAAATTTTTTAAAATTTTTTTTAAAAAAGGGTTGGGGGGGAAAAAAAACCCAAGGGGCCAAAAAAAAACCCTTTTTTTCCCCCCCCGGCCCCCCTTTGGGGGGGGGGAAAACCCTTCCAATGGGGGAAAGGGGGGGGGCCCCCCCCCCCCCCCGGGGGCCCCCCAAAAATTTTGGGGGGGGGGGCCCCCCCCCCGGGGCCCCCAAAGGGGGGGGGGCCCCCCCCCCCGGGGCCCCCAAAACCCCGGGGGGGGGGGCCCCCCCCGGGCCCCCGGCCCCCCCCCCCACCCCCCCAAACCGGGGGGGCCCCCCCCCCGGAATTTTTTTTTTGGGGGGGGGCCCCCCCCCCCTCTCCAATGGTTTTTTTTTCCCCCCCCCCCCTTTTCCCGGCCGGTTTGGGGGGGGCCCCCGGGGGCCCCCCCCCCCCTTTTTTTTCCCCCCCCACCCCCCCCGGGGGGGCCCCCCCCCGGGTTTTTTCCCCCCCGGGCCCCAACCCGGGGGGAAGGGGGGGGCCCCCCCCCCTTTTTAACCCCCTGATTATCATATATATTATTATTGTGTTTCAATGAGTTCAGTGTGTTCACTGCCAGCTTGCTTCATTTCTGTGCTGGCAGCTCCACATCGGCCTGCCATCACATCGGCCTGCCATCACATCGGCCTGCCATCATATCAAATGTTAATTTCTGATGTGTAACAGGACTGAGCTTCTGCCAACATCATGCAGCTGGCCAGAGATCCGCAAATGTTTTCCAAATGATGGCCTATTCCCTATATAGTGCACTACTTTTGACCAGGGGCCCATAGAGCTCTGGTAAAAGTAGTGCACTATGTAGGGAATAGGGTGCCATTTGGGACACTAATTCCAGAGTTGTGTAGAGGAGATGGGTACGGGCCAATGAACTGGAGAGGAGAGGAGAAACAGGAGCACCACGGCTTGCGTCCCAAATGGCACCATGTTTTCCTATAGTACACTACTTTTGACAAGGGCCCATTGGGACTGGATAGGGAACAGAGTGCCATGTGGGACACATGGTGAGATTGGATTAGCTTCTTAGCTGGGGCCAGCCACCCCAGGCCTCTCCAATGGCTGTATAGCCACCCCAGGCCTCTCCAATGGCTGGTAGCTGGGGCCAGCCACCCCAGGCCTCTCCAATGGCTGGTAGCTGGGGCCAGCCACCCCAGGCCTCTCCAATGGCTGGTAGCTGGGGCCAGCCACCCCAGGCCTCTCCAATGGCTGGTAGCTGGGGCCAGCCACCCCCAGGCCTCTCCAATGGCTGGTAGCTGGGGCCAGCCACCCCAGGCCTCTCCAATGGCTGGTAGCTGGGGCCAGCCACCCCAGGCCTCTCCAATGGCTGTATTCTACCCAGGTTCACTACAGCCTGCTGGGCTCTGGACACATGGTGAGATTGGATTAGCTTCTCAGCTGGGGCCAGCCACCCCAGGCCTCTCCAATGGCTGGTAGCTGGGGCCAGCCACCCCAGGCCTCTCCAATGGCTGGTAGCTGGGGCCAGCCACCCCAGGCCTCTCCAATGGCTGGTAGCTGGGGCCAGCCACCCCAGGCCTCTCCAATGGCTGGTAGCTGGGGCCAGCCACCCCAGGCCTCTCCAATGGCTGGTAGCTGGGGCCAGCCACCCCAGGCCTCTCCAATGGCTGGTAGCTGGGGCCAGCCACCCCAGGCCTCTCCAATGGCTGGTAGCTGGGGCCAGCCACCCCAGGCCTCTCCAATGGCTGTATTCTACCCAGGTTCACCACAGCCTGCTGGGCTCTGCGCCTAAACATCTAATAGTTCAATGATAGAACGCTGGATGGAGATTGGATTTCACACATTAATGCCATTCACAGAACTGAATTAAAAGCACGTATGAGTGGATTTCTTTTGGGGAATAAAAATCACTTATGAGTACAATATAATGTGTGACGCAAGAGTGACATGTTATACATACGACTCGTAATATACTGTAGGTCAATTACATGACATAACTCTGGGGATACTCATAGAAATATAATGATTATTCTGCTGTGGGGATACTATTGCACACAGATGATATTGTCACCCTTGCAGAGAGTTAAAATGCAAATCAATTCATAACATTTTTGACATGCGTTTTTCTGGGTTTTTTTGTTGTTATTCTGTCTCTCACTGTTCAAATAAACCTACCATTAAAATTATAGACTGATCATGTCTTTGTCAGTGGGCAAACGTACACAATCAGCAGGGGATCAAATACTTTTTTCCCTCACTGTACATGTAACTGCCAAAATAATGGAAACATTTGAGTAAATGAGGGATACAAAGTATATTGAAAGCAGATGCTTCCACACAGGTGTGGTCCCTGAGTTAATTAAGCAAGTAACATCCCATCATGCTTAGGGTCATTTATAACAGTGCTGGGCAGGCCATTATTTTGGCCATTATTTTGGCTACCGTGGCGATGCCTCCATAGGATGACAATGCCCCCATCCACAGGGCACAAGTGGACACTGAATGGTTTGATGAACATGAAAATGATGTAAACCATATGCCATGGCCGTCTCAGTCACCAGATCTCAACCCAACTGAACACCTATGGGAGGTTCTGGAGCGGCGCCTGTGCTCGTGGTGGCCCAACGCCCTATTAAGACACTTTATGTTGGGGTTTCCTTTATTTTGGCAGTTACCTGCGTATACATCTGTCACACCCTGGCTCTGGGGACTCTATATGTTGAGCCAGGGTGTGTATATTCTATGTGTTGTATTTCTGTGTTGGCCAGAGTGGTTCCCAATCAGAGGCAACGAGTGTCAGCTGTTGCTGGTTGTCTCTGACTGGGAGCCATATTTATAGAGGCTGTTTTCCCACAATAGTTGTGGGATCTTGTTCCAGTTGGTTTGTTCCTTTTGGTCTGTACCGTAGGACTGCACGTATCGTTTGTTGTTTTGTTCGAGTGTTTACTCTCTTTAAATAAAGTATGTTTGCCTGCAACGCTGCGCCTTGGTCTACTCCGTCTAACGATCGTGACAGAAGATCCCACCATACCAGGACCAAGCAGCGTGTCCAGGAGCAGGCGGCCTGGACATGGGAGGAAGCGCCGGGAAAGGAGCTGGAGAGGTTGGCGATGGCCCAGGTGGGCAAATCTTGGTCCTTGGAGGACATGCTCGGGGGCAAAGGGCCATGGGCTAAGATTAAGGCCCTGGCGAGAGAGGAGCAACGGCGTCAACAGTGTCGTCGTCGGACGGACGAGAGGCAACCCCAGAAAATGTTTAAGGGGGGGCACACGGCATGGGCGACTGGGCAGCAGGAGGCTGCCACAGGGCGTAATGGGAGACGAGGAGAGAAGGCCACCGGGTTACGGGAGCCATTGGTGAGAGGAGGGAAGGAAGTTGTAGAGGCACGGCGAGAGGTACTGAGGTGTATTGCCAGTCCGGTCCGGCCCGTTCCTGATCCCCGTTTAAGGCCAGTGGTGTGTGTTCCCAGTACGGTCCGGCCTGTTCCTGTTCCTCGCACCAAGCCTACGGTTCGCGTCGCCAGCCCGGCTCGGCCTGTTCCTGCCCCTCGCACCAAGCCTACGGTGCGTGTCACCAGCCCGGCCCGGCCTGTTCCTGCTCCTCGCACCAAGCCTACGGTGCGCGTCGCCAGCCCGGCCCGGCCTGTTCCTGCCCTTCGCACCAAGCCTACGGTGTGCGTCGCCAGCCCGGCCCGGCCTGTTCCTGCCCCTCGCACCAAGCCTACGGTGCGCGTCAACAGCCCGGCCCGGCCTGTTCCTGCCCTTCGCACCAAGCCTACGGTGTGCGTCGCCAGCCCGGCCCGGCCTGTTCCTGCTCCACGCACCAAGCCAGGGGTGCGAGTCGTCAGCCCGGTCCGGCCCATTCCTGCTCCACGCACCAAGCCAGGGGTGCGAGTCGTCAGCCCGGTCCGGCCCGTTCCTGCTCCACGCACCAAGCCAGGGGTGCGCATTGTCAGCCCGGTCCGGCCCGTTCCTGCTCCACGCACCAAGCCAGGGGTGCGAGTCGTCAGCCCGGTCCGGCCCGTTCCTGCTCCACGCACCAAGCCAGGGGTGCACATCGTCAGCCCGGTCCGGCCTGTTCCTGTTCCTCGCACCAAGCCTACGGTTCGCGTCGCCAGCCCGGCTCGGCCTGTTCCTGCCCCTCGCACCAAGCCTACGGTGCGTGTCGCCTGCCCGGCCCGGCCTGTTCCTGCTCCTCGCACCAAGCCTACGGTGCGCGTCGCCAGCCCGGCCCGGCCTGTTCCTGCCCTTCGCACCAAGCCTACGGTGTGCGTCGCCAGCCCGGCCCGGCCTGTTCCTGCTCCTCGCACCAAGCCTACGGGGCGCGTCGCCAGCCCGGCCCGGCCTGTTCCTGCTCCTCGCACCAAGCCTACGGTTCGCGTCGCCAGCCCGGCCCGGCCTGTTCCTGCTCCTCGCACCAAGCCTACGGTGCGCGTCGCCAGCCCGGCCCGGTCTGTTCCTGCTTCTCGCACCAAGCCTACGGTGCGCGTCGCCAGCCCGGCCCGGCCTGATCCTGCCCCTCGCACCAAGCCTACGGTGCGCGTCACCAGCCCGGCCCGGCCTGTTCCTGCTCCTCGCACCAAGCCTACGGTGCGCGTCGCCAGCCCGGCCCGGCCTGTTCCTGCTCCTCGCACCAAGCCTACGGTGCGCGTCGCCAGCCCGGCCCGGCCTGTTCCTGCCCTTCGCAGCAAGCCTACGGTGTGCGTCGCCAGCCCGGCCCGGCCTGTTCCTGCTCCACGCACCAAGCCAGGGGTGCGAGTCGTCAGCCCGTTCCGGCCCATTCCTGCTCCACGCACCAAGCCAGGGGTGCGAGTCGTCAGCCCGGTCCGGCCCGTTCCTGCTCCACGCACCAAGCCAGGGGTGCGCATTGTCAGCCCGGTCCGGCCCGTTCCTGCTCCACGCACCAAGCCAGGGGTGCGAGTCGTCAGCCCGGTCCGGCCCGTTCCTGCTCCACGCACCAAGCCAGGGGTGCACATCGTCAGCCCGGTCCGGTCCGTTCCTGCTCCACGCACCAAGCCAGGGGTGCGCATCGTCAGCCCGTTCCGGCCCGTTCCTGCTCCACGCACCAAGCCAGGGGTGCGAGTCGTCAGCCCGGTCCGGCCCGTTCCTGCTCCACGCACCAAGCCAGGGGTGCGCATCGTCAGCCCGGTCCGGTCTGTTCCTGCTCCACGCACCAAGCCAGGGGTGCGCATCGTCAGCCCGGTCCGGCCCGTTGCTGCTCCACGCACCAAGCCAGGGGTGCGCATCGTCAGCCCGGTCCGGCCCGTTCCTGCTCCACGCACCAAGCCAGGGGTGCGCGTCGTCAGTCCGGCACAACCCGTGCCTGGGTCACCGGTGCCTGGTCAGGTACCGGTCAGCTGCTCCACACCGGAGCTTAAGCAATCCGCTCCTACGATGTCCAGTCCAGCTCCAGCCAGCGGGGCCAGACCGGACCAGGGGCGCTACGGGGGGATTATTGGAGGGTGGTGGGCGAGCCCGGAGCCGGAACTGCCTCCGAGGAGGAATGCCCACCCAGCCCTCCCCTGGTTTGTTTATGTTTAGGCGCGGTCGCAGTCCGCGCCTTTAGGGGGGGGGGGTACTGTCACACCCTGGCTCTGGGGACTCTATATGTTGAGCCAGGGTGTGTATATTCTATGTGTTGTATTTCTGTGTTGGCCAGAGTGGTTCCCAATCAGAGGCAACGAGTGTCAGCTGTTGCTGGTTGTCTCTGATTGGGAGCCATATTTATAGAGGCTGTTTTCCCACAATAGTTGTGGGATCTTGTTCCAGTTGGTTTGTTCCTTTTGGTCTGTACCGTAGGACTGCACGTATCGTTTGTTGTTTTGTTCAAGTGTTTACTCTCTTTAAATAAAGTATGTTTGCCTGCAACGCTGCACCTTGGTCTACTCCGTCTAACGATCGTGACAACATCATTATTTTAATTAGCAAATCGTGTTTTATAAGCCCATGTGGGAATCCTGAAGATGTATGACACTATAATAAGAAAATCTATTAAATCAATTATGATCTGAAGTGTGCCAAGAGAGGAAACATACATAGTAGATGTTATCATATAGAGATGCAAACCAGATTACGGCTACACATTGGTACTTCCAAGGCTTAAAAGCATTCCCTTTGTCCATCTACCATTGGTGCTCTGTGACGATTTGTTTCCATCTCTGTTGCTTATCAAGTGGGCAGCAGCCCCTGGGCTAAACGGCCAGTTGATGTAAATAATATTTGTTGGTCTATGGTGTGTAATTAGGAGCAACCAGACGCTGCACTTGACACATTTATGAAATTGCTTATTCCAGTTATTAATCAGCATGAACCCATTAAGAAAATTACTGTAAAAACTGTTAAATCCCAGTGGATTGATGAGGAATTGAAACGTTGTATGGTTGAGAGGGATGAGGCAAAAGGAATGGCAAATACGGTAAGCATGGCTGCACAACCGATTGCAAATTGAGAAATCATGTGACAAAACTGAATAAAAAGAAGAAGAAACTACACTATGAAACAAAGATAAATGACATAAAGAATGATAGTAAAAAGCTTTGGAGCACCTGTAATGAAATGTTGGGAAAAAAGGCAAACTCATTGAATCAGATGGTTAATTACAAATGACATGTCACTGGCCTTGAGTAAAGCCAGAGTGTCTATGTATGCGGATGACTCAACACTATACACGTCAGCTACTACAGTGAGTGCAATCACTGTAGCTCAATTGGTAGAGCATGGCGCTTGTAACGCCAGGGTAGTGGGTTCGATCCCCGGGACCACCCATACGTAAAAATGTATGCACACATGATTGTAAGTCGCTTTGGATAAAAGCGTCTGCTAAATGGCATATTATTATTATTACTTAACAAAGAGCTGCAGTTAGTTTCAGATTGGGTGGCAAGGAATAAGTTAGTCCTAAATATTAAAAAAACTAATAGTGTTGTATTTGGGACAAATCATTCACTAAACCCTAAACCTCAACTAAATATTGTAATACATCATGTGGAAATTGAGCAAGTTGATGTGACTAAACTGCTTGGAGTAACTCTGGATTGTAAACTGTCATGGTCAAAACCTATTGATACAACAATAGCTAAAATGGGGAGAAGTCTGTCCATAATAAAGCGCAGCTCTGCCTTTTTAACAACCCTATCAACAAGGCAGGTCCTACAGGCTCTAGTTTTGTCGCACCTGGACTACTGTTCAGTAGTGTGGTCAGGTGCCACAAAGAGGGACTTAGGAAAATTGCAATTGGCTCAGAACAGGGCAGCACAGCTGGCCCTTGGATGTACATGGAGAGCTAACATTAATAATATGCATGTCAATCTCTCCTGGCTCAAAGTGGAGGAGAGATTGACTTCATCACTACTTGTATTTGTGAGAGGTGTTGACAAGCTGAATGTACCGAGCTTTCTGTTTGAACTACTGGCACACAGCTCGGACACCCATGCATACCCCACAAGACATGCCACCAGAGGTCTCTTCACAGTCCCTAAGTCCAGAACAGACTATGGGAGGCGCACAGTACTACATAGAGCCATGACTACATGGAACTCTATTCCACATCAAGTAACTGATGCAAGTAGTAAAATTAGATTTAAAAAACAGATAAAAATGCACCTTATGGAACAGCGGGGACTGTGAAGCAACACAAGCATAGACACATGCATACACACACATGATAACATGGATTTTGTGTTATAGATATGTGGTAGTAGAGTAGAGACACACACATGATAAGACACACACGCTACATACACGTACACATGGATGTTGTATTGTAAATATGTGGTAGTGGAGTAGTGGCCTGAGGGAACACACTAAATGTGTTGGGTAAAGTGTTATGAAATGTAATGTCATGAGATATTTTAAACTGTATATAACTGCCTTAATTTTGCTGGACCCCAGGAAGAGTGGCTGCTGCCTTGGCAGCAGCTAATTGGGATCCATAATAAATACAAATACAAACCCAACCACTGACTGACTCACTGAATCAATGAAATGTCATCCCTTAATAAGATAATTTATCGACTACACTGTTGTCGTCGCTGTAGAATCACCTCAGATGCTTCAAGAAGAGAAAGGCTGCAGATGCAGCAGCTGCAATGTGCTTCCTCATCAACAGGTGTCACTATTGTGCCACTGAAGGTGATGTTTCTTTCAAGCTCTTTTTGGAAGGGAGGAAGACGAGATAATAGGTGTGAGAGCAGTAGAGAGAGAGGGAGGGGAGGGAGAGAAAGAGAAAGAGAGGGGGAGATTCAGAGAGAAAAAGAAAGACGAGGAAAAGAAAAATAAACAAAAATAAATAGAAAGACAAAGAGAGAGTGTGCAGATTGAAGAAACTGAAAAGAATACTGGTCTGGTTCTGCTGTTGTTTTCTTACTCACCCCCTCATTCCCATCTCTGTCTCCTCTCTCTCTAGCATTCGCTAGATCTCTATCGGAGAGAGGGAGAGAGATCTCAGATGCATCCACACTGGGCTCTCCTACTCTTCTCCATCTGTACTCTCTCTAACTCGGATGTCTTCTCCTCCTCTATCTCTCTCTCTCTCTTCTCTCTCTCTCTATCTCTCTCTATCTCCTCTCTCTCTCTCTTCTCTCTCTCCTCTCTTCTCTCTCTCTCTCTCTCTCTCTCTCGCTCTCTCCTCTCTTTCATCCTCTCTCTCCTCTCTCTTCTCCTCTCTCCTCCTCTCCTCTCACTCCCTTCTCCTCTCTTCTCCCTCATCTCTGTCTCCTCCTCTCATGCCCAGGCAGTTTTTTCTCTCTCCTTCTCCCTCTTCTCGTTATCAAATTCCCTCTCTTTTTCTCTGTGTCTCCCCTCATTCCAGGTTCCCCTCTCCTTTCCCCTCTCTCTTTCTCAGTCGTCTCCTCCAATTCCCCTTTCTCCTCCTCTCTCCATCTCTCCACTCAGTCTCCTGTCTCCCCTCCTCCTTGTCTCCTCCCCCTCATCCCTATTCTCCCCTTCACTCTCTTTCTCCCAGTGCTGTCTCTCTATGCCCCAGGAACCAGGAAGTAGTTTTGAATAGCTATAATGGCTTCTCCTGCTCAGTAGGCCCTTGACCTTGGCAGTGCGTAATAGGAGGAGGTCAGAGAGGATTAGAAGAAAAACCCCCTCAGGTCTCCTAGTGTCTTCCCCCTCATGTCTCCTAGTGTCTTCCCCCTCAGGTCTCCTAGTGTCTTCCCCCTCAGGTCTCCTAGTGTCTCCCCTCAGATCTCCTAGTGTCTCCCCTCAGGTCTCCTAGTGTCTCCCCTCAGGTCTCCTAGTGTCTTCCCCCTCAGGTCTCCTAGTGTCTTCCCCCTCATGTCTCCTAGTGTCTCCCCTCAGGTCTCCTAGTGTCTTCCCCCTCAGGTCTCCTAGTGTCTTCCCCCTCAGGTCTCCTAGTGTCTTCCCCCTCAGGTCTCTTTGTGTCTCCCCTCAGGTCTCCTAGTGTCTTCCCTCATGTCTCCTAGTGTCTCCCCTCAGGTCTCCCAGTGTCTCCCCCCTCATGTCTTCTAGTGTCTCCCCTCAGGTCTCCTAGTGTCTTCCCCCTCAGGTCTCCTAGTGTCCTCCCCCTCAGGTCTCCTAGTGTCTTCCCCCTCAGGTCTCCTAGTGTCTTCCCCCTCATGTCTCCTAGTGTCTCCCCCTCAGGTCTCCTAGTGTCTTCCCCTTAGGTCTCCTAGTGTCTCCCCCCTCAGGTCTCCTAGTGTCTTCCCCCTCAGGTCTCCTAGTGTCCTCCCCCTCAGGTCTCCTAGTGTCTTCCCCCTCAGGTCTCCTAGTGTCTTCCCCCTCATGTCTCCTAGTGTCTCCCCCTCAGGTCTCCTAGTGTCTTCCCCTTAGGTCTCCTAGTGTCTCCCCCTCAGGTCTCCTAGTGTCTCCCCTCAGGTCCCCTAGTGTCTTTGCTAGTCTCTCTCTTTTTTTCTTTTTTTTTCTGTCTCCTCCTTCCTCCTTCTGTGGTCTCTTTCTCTCTCTCTCTCTTTCTGTCTCTCTCCCCCCTCTCTGTCTCCCCTTCCTCCTTCTGTAGTCTCTTTCTGTCTCTCTCCCCCCTCTCTCTCTCCTCCTTCCTCCTTCTGTGGTCTCTTTCTGTCTCTCTCCCCCCCTCTCTGTCTCCCCCTTCCTCCTTCTGTAGTCTCTTTCTGTCTCTCTCCCCCCTCTCTGTCTCCTCCTTCCTCCTTCTGTGGTCTCTTTCTGTCTCTCTCCCCCCTCTCTGTCTCCCCTTCCTCCTTCTGTAGTCTCTTTCTGTCTCTCTCCCCCCTCTCTGTCTCCTCCTTCCTCCTTCTGTGGTCTCTTTCTGTCTCTCTCCCCCCTCTCTGTCTCCCCTTCCTCCTTCTGTAGTCTCTTTCTGTCTCTCTCCCCCCTCTCTGTCTCCTCCTTCCTCCTTCTGTGGTCTCTTTCTCTCTCTCTCTCTTTCTGTCTCTCTCCCCCCTCTCTGTCTCCTCCTTCCTCCTTCTGTAGTCTCTTTCTGTCTCTCTCCCCCCTCTCTGTCTCCTCCTCCAACCTCCCAGTTAGAACCTTATACGCCACTTTTTCAATTCACTTAGTGAAACTCTATCTCAATTAATCTTTCCTCGATTCCTCACATCCTTCCTCCCTTATCTCGTTCTCAAAACACATTTCAGATTGACACCCTGCTACGGACTACTCCAATCTTAACAGTTACAAGGGTTAGGGTTAGTTACTACGCAACTCATTCGGTTGACGTAGCTAGTAAAACAAAACAAGCCAGTTTCCTTGTGAATATAGCAAACACATGTATGAAGGGTGTACTTCCTCATTTCCTTCCTGTCTTCTGTTGTATACTAGCGTCACATCTGGTGAGGTACGTGGTTCACAACAGGAAGGAGTCTCTGTAGAATCTAGAGCAGGGTTTCAGTAATGCATCTATCCGACGTGCTCTGAGATCTGTTACGGTAAAGGACGTTTGATAGTAGCATGTTCTACAAGAGCAGGGTTTCAGTACGCCTTCATTTATTTACGAGGACGGCTGGATCATTGGAGGAGGCATGCTATTGCTGTGCAATGCTGCATTACTAGTGAAAGCTGAGGAGGCTTGTTAACGTGGGTACTTTAAAGGCTGCGTCTCTCAAATTGCACCCTATTAGAGCAATACTTTTGACTAGGGTCCTATGTAGTGCACTATATAGGGAATAGGGTGTCATTTGGGACGAAGTACAAGTCTCCATTACACATCATTATAATATGTTGGTTTTACAATAGCTGGTTACACATCATTATAATATGTTGGTTTTACAATAGCTGGTTACACATCATTATAATACGTTGGTTTTACAATAGCTGGTTACACATCATTATAATATGTTGGTTTTACAATAGCTGGTTACCCATCATTATAATATGTTGGTTTTACAATAGCTGGTTACCCATCATTATAATATGTTGGTTTTACAATAGCTGGTTACACATCATTATAATATGTTGGTTTTACAATAGCTGGTTACACATCATTATAATATGTTGGTTTTACAATAGCTGGTTACACATCATTATAATATGTTGGTTTTACAATAGCTGGTTACACATCATTATAATATGTTGGTTTTACAATAGCTGGTTACACATCATTATAATATGTTGGTTTTACAATAGCTGGTTACCCAGCATTATAATATGTTGGTTTTACAATAGCTGGTTACCCAGCATTATAATATGTTGGTTTCACTATAGCTGGTGCAAATGCATCTTCAAACATCCTTCACTGAATATCTATGTTGAATTTGCATACAGGATCAATAACAAGGCCGTATTGAGATATGGAGAACTAGCCAAGCTTCCTGCCATCCAGGACCTCTATACCAGGCGGTGTCAGAGGGTAGTGCGTACGGCCCAGTACATCACTGGGGCCAAGCTTCCTGCCATCCAGGACCTCTATACCAGGCGGTGTCAGAGGAAGGCCCTCAAAATTGTCAAAGACTCCAGCCACCCTAGTCATAGACTGTTCTCTCTGCTACCGCACGGCAAGCGGTACCGGAGCGCCAAGTCTAGGTCCAAAAAACTTCTCAACAGCTTCTACCCCCAAGCCATAAGACTCCTGAACAGCTAATCATGGCTACCCGGACTATTTGCACTGCCCCCCCACCCCATCCCCCCCCCATCTTTTTACGCTGCTGCTACTCTGTGAATTATTTATGCATAGTCACATTAACTCTACCGACATGTACATATTACTTCAACTACCTCAACTAGCCGGTGCCCCCGCACATTGACTCTGCACCGGTACCCCCCTGCATATATAGCCTCCCTACTGTTATTTTATTTTACTTCTGCTCTTTTTTTCTCAACACTTTTTTGTCGTTGTTTTATTTTACTTTTTTATTAAAAATAAATGCACTGTTGGTTAAGGGCTGTATGTAACCATTTCACTGTAATGTCGGCACCTGTTGTATTCGGCGCATGTGGCCAATAACATTTGATTTGATTTGATTTGATTTGATTTGAACCATGTATATATCTGGTGGTAATACAGTTTTTTACAATCACTTTGGCACTAATTTCAGAACCTTGACGTAATTTTTCAAAACTCTAGACACAAAACTCACAACCAATGATCAAAATGCACATTTTTCAAAACTCTAACACTTTTTTTCAATTGCTTGGATACAATACACATAAAACTAAGATCATTTGTTCATTTAACAAAAATCTCCTGTTCAATATGACACAACTTAACATCAAAGTACTACTATTTCAAAAGGCAATTCACACATTACATTTCAGATGAGTGTCTATTCATTTCATTACAATTATCCAACTATCAATTGATACAACTGCTCAAAATGATAAGTAACTGTTGCATTACTCTTAATGCATAGTTGTATGGAAACAGACAAACAATATTCCATGTTTAGATCATGAAAGTTTCAAGATAACGAGATTCATTGTCACCAATTAGCATGGAGCATGAATTAGACTACATTATCTATGGATGTAATATTTCATCATCATTCTTTATCAGACACCGTTTCTATGGTCCCATGTACCACCTTTTCAGACTATTTACAATATTGACAGTACTGCACTGTATGGATGAAGGCCCTTGTAATTGCTTGTCCAATTCTGCCAACTCGTTACTGATGATTGGGTTCACATTATGGAACGAGTATATAAAGAATTGATTGGGATCCACTTGCAACAACATAGCGATACGTACTGTAACATGGAGCCGGCAGGTGATCCAGGTCACAATAGAGGTCAAGCAGTGGTGGGAGGAAGACGAGGAAGACGTGTTGGTCAAAGGAATGGCAGGGGACAAGCACCCCTTCTGAGAGGTGGTTGTGGGCCTCGTTTGAGAGGTGTGGGGGAACGTGGTAGAGGACAAGGCCACGGACCAAGACAGCGGCAGCAACAGCAAAGAGTGTCCAATGAAATCCGAGCAAGCATGGTTTCAGGCCCATGCACAATTTACCACCCTGTATTTACCCCCATACTCTCCTTTCCTTAACCCGATTGAGGAATTTTTCTCCACATGGAGATGGAAGGTTTATGATAGG
>LR778258.1:41288895-41327580 GCA_902810595.1 Coregonus sp. 'balchen'
AAGAGACACCATCCTGTATTAAAGAGACACCATCCTGTATTGGGTAAAGAGACACCATCCTGTATTCAAGAGACACCATCCTGTATTAAAAAGACACCATCCTGTATTGTATAAAGAGACACCATCCTGTATGAAAAAGACACCATCCTGTATTAAAGAGACACCATCCTGTATTAAAGAGACACCATCCTGTAATGTATAAAGATACACTGTATTGTATAAATCCTGTATTGTATAAAGAGACACCATCCTGTATTAAAGAGACACCATCCTGTATTAAAGAGACACCATCCTTTATTGTATAAAGAGACACCATCCTATATTAAAGAGACACCATCCGGTATTAAAGAGACACCATCCTGTAATGTATAAAGAGACACCATCCTGTACTGTATAAAGAGACACCATCCTGTATTAAAAAGACACCATCCTGTATTGGGTAAAGAGACACCATCCTGTTTTAAAGAGACACCATCCTGTATTAAATAGACACCATCCTGTATTGTATAAAAATACACCATCTTGTATTGTATAAAAATACACCATCCTGTATTTTATAAAGAAACACCAATCTATATTAAAGAGACACCATCCTATAATGTATAAAGAGACATCATCCTGTATAAAAGAGACACCATCCTGTATTGTATAAAGAGACACCATCCTGTATTGTATAAAGAGACACCATCCTGTATTAAAGAGACACCATCCTGTATTGTATAAAGAGACACCCTCCTATATTAAAGAGACACCATCCGGTATTAAAGAGACACCATCCTGTAATGTATAAAGATACACCATCCTGTATTAAAGAGACACCATCCTTTAATGTATAAAGAGACACTGTATTGTATAAATCCTGTATTGTATAAAGAGACACCATCCTATATTAAAGAGACACCATCCGGTATTAAAGAGACACCATCCTGTAATGTATAAAGATACATCATCCTGTATTAAAGAGACACCATCCTGTATTGTATAAAGAGACACCATCCTGTATTAAAGAGACACCATCCTGTATTAAAGAGACACCATCCTGTATTGTATAAAGAGACACCATCCTATATTAAAGAGACACCATCCGGTATTAAAGAGACACCATCCTGTAATGTATAAAGATACATCATCCTGTATTAAAGAGACACCATCCTGTATTGTATAAAGAGACACCATCCTGTATTAAAGAGACACCATTCTGTATTAAAGAGACACCATCCTGTATTGTATAACGAGAAACCCTCCTGTATTGTAGAAAGAGACACCATCCTGTAATGTATAAAGAGACACCATCCTGTATTGTATAAAGAGACACCATCCTGTATTGTATAAAGAGACACCATCCTGTATTAAAGAGACACCATCCTGTATTGTATAAAGAGACACCATCCTGTATTGTATAAAGAGACACCCTCCTGTATTGTAGAAAGAGAAACCCTCCTGTAATGTATAAAGAGACACCATCCTGTAATGTATAAAGAGACACCATCCTGTATTGTATAAAGAGACACCAGCCACGTTACCTAAAGCTTCACCTCTTACCGGTTTTTCCAACTGCTTACACACAAAATCTTTTCATGTCACACGATTTTTGAAACCTCTCACTCAAAGTGCAAAACTACACACCAAATCTCCAAAACCATAAGCTATTTCTCAGCCTTTGACTCAGTTGTCAATTGGATGAAACACTTTTTTCAAAACACTACACACAATTCTCTACCTAAAACACAAAAATCTAACAACCAATCAAAATGCTACACTTATTCACCAGGACACACACACTCCTCACATGTGCAAACACTAATTGCTTAACTGATCACTAACCAATCATTGCTTTACTGTAGTATAGGCCTATAAATAGGTCAAATGTCAGATTACCTGTTTGAACAATGGATGCCAACAATGGACAGAGAGCAAGAGGAGTAGGAGGGAGAGGCAGGGGACAACAAATTCAAAGACGAGGAGGAGGAGGAGGAGGAGGAGGAGGAGGAGGAGGAGGAGGAAGAGGAAGAGGAAGAAGAGGATGAGGGCAAAGAAGAGAAGGAAGGAGAGCCATATGTGATGAGATTAGGGCAACACTTGTTGATCATGTGATCAACCACGGTTTGACCATGAGAGAGGCTGGACTGAGAGTCTAGCCCAACTTGAGTCGATTTACAGTGGCGTCCATAATTCGAACTTTCAGAAATGAGAACAGGTATGCAACTATCTAATGACTATTTTAGCATTACAGTAATGTACTGTAAAATACGTATGACTGCATAGTATTGCGTAAACATTTGTAACTCTAAGCCATCCATTTACTGCACTGCATTGAATGAATGAGGTTGGTTATCATGCTGTACTACATTTTTTTGTACATTGTTTACAGTTCCTATGCTGAACACATACTGTGTTTGAATTCTGTACAGAGTGGAAAGGCAAAGACATCATGGAGGACGAGGACGCTTGTTTACAGATGTACAAGAGACTGCAATTATAAATATGGTTTTGGCCAACATTGCAATTAGGTTTTGAGAGATAAGAGAGCATATCTTGAATAATGACACCATATTTAACAACATCAATGCTGTAAGCCTGTCGACCATACAACGCATCCTCCAACGGCACCAAGTGACGATGAAACAACTTTACAAGGTGCCATAATAATAATATGCCATTTAGCAGACGCTTTTATCCAAAGCGACTTACAGTCATGCGTGCATACATTTTTGTGTATGGGTGGTCCCGGGGATCGAACCCACTACCCTGGCGTTACAAGCACCGTGCTCTACCAGCTGAGCTACAGAGGACCATTTGAGAGAAACTCTGACAGTCAAGAATCTGCGACATGACTTTGTAGAGGTATGTATGCAACACTACTTCCGACATACCATATTTACTCATCTGTATATCATTTTGTCTGTTACAGAGAGTATTGGAGATGGATGCCCATGTAATTCGCCATGAATTTATTTATGTGGATGAGGTTGGCTTCAACCTCACCAAAACCAGGCGGCGCGGATTAAATGTAATAGGACAGAGGGCAATTACCAATGTCCATGGACAGTGTGGGGGTAATATAACTATGTGTGCTGCCATCACTCAAAACGGAGTCCTCCATCTCAATGCCACACTGGGTCCGTACAACACCGGCCATATGCTCACTTTTCTGGATGCAATTTACACAATGCTTGTCCCTGATCCAGATCAGGAGCCAGCTAGATTTGTGGTTATATGGGACAATGTTAGTTTTCACCGGGCTGTTCTGGTCCAAAACTGGTTTGCCACCCATCCACAATTTGTAGTTTTGTACCTACCCCCATATTCACCTTTTCTAAATCCCATAGAGGAATTCTTCTCAGCCTGGCGCTGGAAAGTGTATGATTGCCAACCCTATGCCCGCATGCCGCTTCTCCAGGCAATGGAGGACGCATGTGGGGACAGAGAGGTTGCCTCTGTCCAAGGTTGGATACGCCATGCTAGGAGATACTTCCCTCGATGTTTGGGAAGTATCTCCTAGCATGGCGTATCCCCCCCCCCCCCCTACCAATTCCTGGACTGCCCCCCCGGGACCCCACACACACAATTGTGTTCTTTACTGTATTCTAAATAATATACTTTTGGTTTACATATGTTTATGGTTTTGTTGTATGCTGCTGTATACAACAGTAATGTTTGGCCTAATAAATATTTTCTGTTTCTACATTGCATTGGTGTTTACAGTGTACTTGTTACCCCTCTCAGCAGATTACTTTCACTGTAGAACATTGTATTGAAATGTACATATAAGCCTATGAAAGACCAAAGAGCTTTAGATTTAGAACAACAGTGTTTACATGGTATATCCAAAAATGTACTATTATGAAAGAAGTGTTTGCCATTTGATGCAAATGCTTCATTCTGACATGTGTTTATGGCATTTTGAATGCAGTGTTACATTTTGAAGGAGATGTGAGGCATTTTGCATTTTGTGTGTGCAGATTTGGGAATTGTGTGTAGAGTTTTGAAAAAAGGAGACAGTTTTGTAAATGTGTGTAAGCAGTTGGAAAAAACTGTAAGGAGTGTGTGCGAGCCTGTGTGTGCGTGTCTGTCACTGTCACCAAGGTGGATTAAAATAATCTATGGCCTCTGGCCATCTTTAGTTGATCGCCCAAATCATTTCCTCTGGCTTGCCTTTCCATGCACTAAATTGCCAGAAAACTAGACACCTTTCAGTGCAATATAGTAACTTGCCAAGGGTTTATTGAGCAAGAGCCTTTGTCGGTATTTGTGGAGTTATCTGTCTGTTATCTGTGCTTATTTTGGCAGGGGATGCTATTGAAAGATGGGTACCTCAGTCAGCTTTATTCAATATGGAAAGCTTTTGCAGAGTCCTGCAGGGGTGCAGCATCCTGGCGAGGATTAAACCCGGGGCCAACAGAACCCTAGCTAAGTTGACTAAACCACAACCCTGAGAGAGTGAACTCCCTTGGGTTGCTGTCCGTCCGTCCATCCATCCATCCGTCTGTCCATCCGTCCATCCATCCATCCATCCGTCTGTCCATCCATCCATCCATCCATCCATCCGTCTGTAGCTATTTTTATTGTCGTTTTTCAGAAAACTCCCCAATGAAACCATAATGCTTTGAAGATAAAATGTCAGCAGTGTTGGAACAAGCTCATTATGTGAAAAACCTTTTTTTTCTTCCCCCCCAATGTAATTGATAGTTAATTAGATGTGATGCAGTAAACATCTGCGTTGGAACTTTGACTGTGTCCCAAATGACACCCTATTCCCTATTTAGTGCACTACTTTTGACCTGACCGGGTTGGGGGGGGGGGGGGGGGGGGGGGGGGGGGGGGGGGGGGGGGCTAGATACTCAGTGTGCATAACCTTGACAATGTTTGATGACAAGTAAAAGGCCAGAGCATATACCGTTAAAAGCGGATATAGTATGTTCTTTTAGTTTAGAATGATGGAAATGGGTTTAGTAGGGCAATCACTCTGTGCTTCTGTCTATGTATATATTAGATTGTGTTATATGCGCTTGTGTTTGTGTGGTATGAATAAAAACATACAGGTGCCATATTCTGCCACATTCTGTGATTCTACCAAAGGAATTGTCAGCCCATTCACTAATGGAATGTGCAAGGGGCCGATTTTGCAGGTTCCAGATTAGGTTTTGAGCTGGCGAAATGTGGAAGCTACACCTTTAACTAGTGGCAACGTGAGCACCTATTACCATCTGGTGGGGAGATGTCTTCAATACTGTCCACTAGGGGCAACGTGAGCACCTATTACCATCTGGTGGGGAGATGTCTTCAATACTGTCCACTAGGGGCAACGTGAGCACCTATTACCATCTGGTGGGGAGATGTCTTCAATACTGTCCACTAGGGGCAACGTGAGCACCTATTACCATCTAGTAGGGAGATGTCTTCAATACTGTCCACTAGGGGCAACGTGAGCACCTATTACCATCTAGTAGGGAGATGTCTTCAATACTGTCCACTAGGGGCAACGTGAGCACCTATTACCATCTAGTAGGGAGATGTCTTCAATACTGTCCAATAGGGGCAACGTGAGCACCTATTACCATCTAGTAGGGAGATGTCTTCAATATTGTCCAATAGGGACAACGTGAGCATCTATTACCATCTAGAAGTGAGATGTCTTCAATACTGTCCAATAGGGGCAATGTGAGCATCTATTAAATCAAATCAAATCAAATCAATTTTTATTGGCCACATGCGCCGAATACAACAGGTGCAGACATTACAGTGAAATGCTTACTTACAGTCCTTAACCAACAGTGCATTTATTTTTAATAAAAAAGTAAAATAAAACAACGACAAAAAAGTGTTGAGAAAAAAAGAGCAGAAGTAAAATAAAATAACAGTAGGGAGGCTATATATATACAGGGGGGTACCGGTGCAGAGTCAATGTGCGGGGGCACCGGCTAGTTGAGGTAGTTGAAGTAATATGTACATGTCGGTAGAGTTAAAGTGACTATGCATAAATAATTAACAGAGTAGCAGCAGCTTAAAAAGATTGGGGTGGGGGGGCAGTGCAAATAGTCCGGGTAGCCATGATTAGCTGTTCAGGAGTCTTATGGCTTGGGGGTAGAAGCTGTTGAGAAGTTTTTTGGACCTAGACTTGGCACTCCGGTACCGCTTGCCGTGCGGTAGAAGAGAGAACAGTCTATGACTAGGGTGGCTGGAGTCTTTGACAATTTTGAGGGCCTTCCTCTGACATCGCCTGGTATAGAGGTCCTGGATGGCAGGAAGCTTGGCCCCAGTGATGTACTGGGCCGTACGCACTACCCTCTGTAGTGCCTTGCGGTCGGAGGCCAAGCAGTTGCCATACCAGGCGGTGATGCAACCAGTCAGGATGCTCTCAATGGTGCAGCTGTATAATTATTTGAGGATCTGAGGACCCATGCCGAATCTTTTCAGTCTCCTGAGGGGGGAATAGGCTTTGTCGTGCCCTCTTCACGACTGTCTTGGTGTGTTTGGACCATGATAGTTCGTTGGTGATGTGGACACCAAGGAACTTGAAGCTCTCAACCTGTTCCACTACAGCCCCGTCGATGAGAATAGGGGCGCGCTCAGTCCTCTTTTTTTTCCTTTAGTCCACAATCATCTCCTTTGTCTTGGTCACATTGAGGGAGAGGTTGTTATCCTGGCACCACATGGCCAGGTCTATGACCTCCTCCCTATAGGCTGTCTCATCGTTGTCAGTGATCAGGCCTACCACTGTTGTGTCGTCGGCAAACTTAATGATGGTGTTGGAGTCGTGCCTGGCCATGCAGTCATGGGTGAACAGGGAGTACAGGAGGGGACTGAGCACGCACCCCTGAGGGGCCCCCGTGTTGAGGATCAGTGTGGCAGATGTGTTTTTACCTACCCTTACCACCTGGGGGCGGCCCGTCAGGAAGTCCAGGATCCAGTTGCAGAGGGAGTTGTTTAGTCCCAGGATCCTTAGCTTAGTGATGAGCTTTGAGGGCACTATGGTGTTGAATGCTGAGCTGTAGTCAATGAATAGCATTCTCACGTAGGTGTTACTCTTGTCCAGGTGGGAAAGGGCAGTGTGGAGTGCAATAGAGATTGCATCATCTGTGGCTCTGTTGGAGCGGTATGCAAATTGGTGTGGGTCTAGGGTTTCTGGGATAATGGTGTTGATGTGAGCCATGACCAGCCTTTCAAAGCACTTCATGGCTCCAGACATCAGTGCTACAGGTCGGTAGTCATTTAGGCAGGTTATCTTAGTGTCCTTGGGCACGGGGACTATGGTGGTCTGCTTGAAACATGTTGGTATTACAGACTCAGTCAGGGACATGTTGAAAATGTCAGTGAAGACACTTGCCAGTTGGTCAGCACATGCTCGGAGTACACGTCCTGGTAATCCGTCTGGCCCTGCGGCCTTGTGAATGTTGACCTGCTTAAAAGTCTTACTCACATCGGCTACAGAGAGCGTGATCACATAGTCATCCGGAACAGCTGGTGCTCTCATGCATGCTTCAGTGTTGCTTGCCTCGAAGCGAGCATAGAAGTGGTTTAGCTCGTCTGGTAGGCTTGTGTCACTGGGAAGCTCACGGCTGTGCTTCCCTTTGTAGTCCGTAATAGTTTTCAAGCCCTGCCACATCCGACCAGCGTCAGAGCCGGTGTAGTACGATTCAATTTTAGTCCTGTATTGACTCTTTGCCTGTTTGATGGTTCGTCGGAGGGCATAGTGGGATTTCTTATAAGCGTCCGGGTTAGAGTCCCGCTCCTTGAATGCGGCAGCTCTACCCTTTAGCTCAGTGCGGATGTTTCCTGTAATCCATGGCTTCTGGTTGGGGTATGTACGTACGGTCACTGTGGGGACGACATCATCGATGCACTTATTGATGAAGCCAGTGACTGATGTGGTGTACTCCTCAATGCTATCTGAAGAATCCCGGAACATGTTCCAGTCTGTGCTAGCAAAACAGTCCTGTAGCTTAGCATCTGCGTCATCTGACCACTTTTTTATTAACCGAGTCACTGGTGCTTCCTGCTTTAGTTTTTGCTTATAAGCAGGAATCAGGAGGATAGAGTTATGGTCAGATTTGCCAAATGGAGGGCGAGGGAGAGCTTTGTATGCGTCTCTGTGTGTGGAGTAAAGGTGGTCTAGAGTTTTTTTTCCTCTGGTTGCACATTTAACATGCTGGTAGAAATTAGGTAGAACGGATTTAAGTTTCCCTGCATTAAAGTCCCCGGCCACTAGGAGCGCTGCATCTGGATGAGCGTTTTCCTGTTTAGTTATGGCCTTATACAGCTCATTGAGTGCAATCTTAATGCCAGCATTGGTTTGTGGTGGTAAATAGACAGCTATGAAAAATATAGATGAAAACTCTCTTGGTAAATAGTGTGGTGTACAGCTTATCATAAGATATTCTACCTCAGGCGAGCAAAACCTCGAGACTTCCTTAGTATTTGATTTTGTGCACCAGCTGTTGTTTACAAATATACACAGACCGCCACCCCTTGTCTTACCGGAGTCAGCCGTTCTATCCTGCCGATGTAGCGTATAGCCCGCTAGCTGTATGTTGTCCATGTCGTCGTTCTGCCACCACTTGGTGAAATATAAGATATTACAGTTTTTAATGTCCCGTTGGTAGGATAACCGTAATCTTAGGTCATCTAATTTATTTTCTAATGATTTAAGATTGGCTAATAGGATTGATGGAAGAGGCAGTTTACTCGCTCGCCGTCGGATCCTTACAAGGCACCCCGACCTACGTCCACGCTATCTCCGTCTCTTTCTCATGCGAATGACAGGGATTTGGGCCTTGTCGGGTGTCTGTAGGATATCCTTCGCGGCTGCCTCTTTCAAGTAAAATTATTAGTCCAATACGAGGTGAGTAATCGCTGTCCTGATATCCAGAAGCTCTTTTTGGTTATAAGAGACGATGGCAGAAACATTATGTACAAAATAAATTACAAATAACGCGGAAAAACACAAATAATAGTACAATTGGTTAGAGGGCTGTAAAACGGCAGCCATCTTCTCCGGCGCCATTCTTCATCTGGTAGTCTTGCAGCTTGCGTTTCAGTCTGAGGGTCGTGTGTTCAATCTCAGTGCTAGGCACTAGTTTTTAGTGTTGTTGTTGTAAGCCTTTCCCAAACCTTAACCCTTAACTTATTCACCCTGAATTAATGCCTACATTGAAGTTGAACCCTATCCCTAACCTTAGGGTTCCTACTAAACTAATTATTGGAATAATTTTAAGATGCTCATACAATGGATCATTTAAATACTTTATTTGGAATTTTAGGACCTCTGTAGGTCATAGCCCATAGAAACTAAACACATTGAATAACACATTCATTACTGGCAAAAAAGACAGTATAAAAAATGTATCATAAGGAATAAGGCTTTGAAGAGTCTGTTCTATATCTAGGAGAAATAAGAAAGATCAGGAAATACACTATATACACAAAAGTATATGGACATTGTTTCAAATTAGTTATTTCAGCCACACCCGTTGCTGACAGGTGTATAAAATCGAGCACACAGCCATGCAATCTCCACAGACAAACATTGGCAGTAGAATGGCCTTACTGAAGAGCTCAGTGACTTTCAAAGTGGCAAAGTCATAGGATGCCACCTTTTCAACAAGTCAATTTGTCAAATTTCTGCCCTGCTAGAGCTGCCCTGGTCAACTGTAAGTGCTGTTATTATGAAGTGGAAACGTTTAGGAGCAACAACGGCTCAGCCGCGAAATGGTAGGCCACACAAGGTCAAAGAACAGGACCGCGGAGTGCTGAAGCGTGTAGTGTGTAAAAATCGTCTGTCCTCGGTTACAACACTCACTACCGAGTTCCAAACTGCCTCTGGAAGCAACATCAACACAATAAATGTTAGTCGGGAGCTTCATGAAATGGGTTTCCATGGCCGAGCAGCCGCACACAAGCCTAAGGGAAATATTAATGCTACCGCATTCAATGACATTCTAGACAATTCGGTGCTTCCAACTTTGTGGCAACAGGGAAGGCCCTTTCATGTTTCAGCATGACATACAGAAATGGTTTGTCGAGATCAGTGTGGAAGAACTTGACTGGCCTACACAGAACCCTGATCTCAACCCCATCGAACACCTTTGGGATGAATTGGAACGCTGACTGCGAGCCAGGCCTAATCGCCCAACATCAGTGCCCGACCTCAGTATTGCTCTTGTGGCTGAATGGAAGCAAGTCCCAGCAGCAATATTCCAACATCTAGTGGAAAGCCTTCCCAGAAGAGTGGAGGCTGTTATAGCAGCAAAGGGGGGACCAACTCCATATTAATGCCCATGATGTTGGAATGAGATGTTTGATGAGCAGGTGTCCACATACTTTTGGTCATGTAGTGTATTTTAGTTTTTTGGACACATATTGAACCCTTTTTTTTTGTTGGCACAAAACTACCTACATATTTTCATTAAACCGATATCGGGATACCTACAGACAAGTCCCCACAGAGAACACCAGCGCGTTCATTACCTACAGACAAGTCCCCACAGAGAACACCAGCGCGTTCGTGAGAATCTCCTCCTTCCATAGAGTGGTCATATTAGTTTGTTTACAGTTTGTTCAAACCGATTTCTGGCAAACACAGTTGTAGCTCGGCCACCTTCCACCACAGTTAAGATACGGCCCTTAACGTAACCTTAACCAATCAGGATGGCCCTTAACATAACCTTAACCATTCAGAATGGCCCTTAACGCAACCTTAACCATTCAGAATGGCCCTTAACGCAACCTTAACCATTCAGAATGGCCCTTAACGCAACCTTAACCATTCAGAATGGCCCTTAACGCAACCTTAACCATTCAGAATGGCCCTTAACGCAACCTTAACCATTCAGAATGGCCCTTAACATAACCTTAACCATTCAGGATGGCCCTTAACGCAACCTTAACCATTCAGAATGGCCCTTAACGCAACCTTAACCATTCAGAATGGCCCTTAACGCAACCCTAACCATTCAGGATGGCCCTTAACGCAACCCTAACCATTCAGAATGGCCCTTAACGCAACCTTAACCATTCAGATTGGCCCTTAACGTAACCGTAACCATTCAGAACGGCCCTTAACGCAACCCTAACCAATCAGAATGGCCCTTAACGTAACCTTAACCAATCAGAATGGCCCTTAACTGTCACGCCCTGGCTCTGTGGACTCTAGTATGTTGAGCCAGGGTGTGAGTTTTCGTTTGTTTTCATTCTAGTTTAGTATTTCTATGTTGGCCAGTGTGGTTCTCAATCAGAGGCAACGGGTATCAGCTGTTGCTTGTTGGCTCTGATTGGGAACCATACTTAAGCAGCCAGTTTTCCCACAGTGTTTGTGGGATCTTGTTCCTGTGTAGGTTTGTGTTTTGCACCTTTGGACGTCACGTATCGTTTGTTGTTTTGTTAGTGTAATCATTATTTAATAAATATGTTCACCTTCCACGCTGCGCCTTGGTCCTCTGTACCTGACGATCGTGACAGAATATCCCACCAACACTGGACCAAGCAGCGTGTCCAGGAGCCAGCGTCACAGGTATCGCTAAAGGACATCAACCTCGACTGGGCCTGGCCCACCGGGAGGAGAGACCCCCAGAACATTTTTAGGGGGGGGCTCACGCCGTGGACGACGGGGCAGCAGGAGGCCGCGATAGAGCGGTCCAGCGGGTTTGCAGAGGAGGCCGCCAGGTTAAGGGGGCCACTGGTCACAGAGGGGATGGAAGGTGGAGAGGCACAGCGAGAGGTACTGGGGTGTGTTACCAGTCCGGTCCGGCCCGTTCCTGATCCCTGCGTAGGGCAAGTGGTGTGTGTCCCCAGTACGGTCCGGCCTGTTCCTGTTCCTCGCATCGAGCCTGTGGTGCGCGTCGTCAACCCGGCCCGGCCTGTTCCTGCTCCCCGCACCAAGTCAGTGGTGCGCTTCGTCAGCCCGGTCCGGCCCGCTCCTGCTCCCCGCACCAAGTCAGTGGTGCGCTTCGTCAGCCCGGTCCGGCCCGTTCCTAGTCCCCGCACCAAGTCAGTGGTGCGCTTCGTCAGCCTGGTCCGGCCCGCTCCTGCTCCCCGCACCAAGTCAGGGGTGCATTTCGTCAGCCCGGCTCGGCCCTTTCCTGCTCCCCACACCAAGCCAGTGGTGCGCGTCGTCAGTCCGGCACAGCCAGTGCCTGTTCCACCGGTGCCTGGTTCGGCATGGGTCAGCTGCTTCACGCCGGAGCTAGAGCAATCCGCTCCACCAGTGTGCAGTCCAGCGCCGGTCAGCAGGTTCAGACTGGACCAGGGGTACTTTGGGGGGTTAGAGAGGGAGTGGGGATCATGCCCGGAGCCGGATCCGCCGCCAAGGCGGAGTGCCCACCCGGTCCCTCCCCTGTGGTGTTTGGTTGGCGCGGTCGGAGTCCGCGCCTTTGGGGGGGGGGGTACTGTCACGCCCTGGCTCTGTGGACTCTAGTATGTTGAGCCAGGTTGTGAGTTTTCGTTTGTTTTCGTTCTAGTTTAGTATTTCTATGTTGGCCAGTGTGGTTCTCAATCAGAGGCAACGGGTATCAGCTGTTGCTTGTTGTCTCTGATTGGGAACCATACTTAAGCAGCCAGTTTTCCCACAGTGTTTGTGGGATCTTGTTCCTGTGTAGGTTTGTGTTTTGCACCTTTGGACGTCACGTATCGTTTGTTGTTTTGTTAGTGTAATCATTATTTAATAAATATGTTCACCTTCCACGCTGAGCCTTGGTCCTCTGTACCCGACGATCGTGACATTAACGTAACCGTAACCATTCAGAACGGCCCTTAACGTAACCGTAACCATTCAGGATGGCCCTTAACGTAACCGTAACCATTCAGAATGGCCCTTAACATAACCCTAACCATTCAGAATGGCCATTAACGTAACCGTAACCATTCAGAATGGCCCTTAACGCAACCTGAATCAGAATGAATGCCTAAACTTAAGTTTTAGTCTCACTTTTGCAGAGTTTGACTGACAGCTAAAATAAGGCAGCTCATGATATAAATAAAACATATTTTTGGCATATTTCTGTTGCTTCAGTTACACCAGTGGTTGGCAATTTATTTGGAGATTGGATTGGGAATTGTTATCGGATTCTAAAGTGAAAGGATCAATTTGATTTTAATAATGCACATACTTTTTCAATTAAATTAAGTTACATTAAAATTGAGTAAAATATAGTTCAAGTTGAAAAATTGACTTTTAGCTTTGGGATTATATTTAGTTTGAGGCCTTGATAAATACAGCTCTAAAATAATGATATACCAACACATCTATGAAGACATTCCCTTTAATGTATGCTTTCTAAAAACATGCCTCATGCCCGGGGTAGAGTTCTACAGTACATCTAGGAAGATATTCCCTTTAGAAAACATGCCTCATGCCCGGGGTAGAGGTCTACAGTACATCTATGAAGATATTCCCTTTAGAAAACATGCCTCATGCCCGGGGTAGAGTTCTACAGTACATCTATGAAGATATTCCCTTTAGAAAACATGCCTCATGCCCGGGGTAGAGTTCTACAGTACATCTATGAAGATATTCCCTTTAGAAAACATGCCTCATGCCCGGGGTAGAGGTCTACAGTAAAAAACAAAGTATGCTTTATTGTACACTCCTTTTTCTCTCTATGACACTTCTCAACAACCTCCCTCCCTCCTTCCTTACAGTTGATAACATGCATTACCTCCCTCCCCCTTCCTTACAGTTGATAACATGCATTACTCCCTCCTCCTTCCTTACAGTTTGATAACATGCATTACCTCCCTCCCTTCCTTACAGTTGATAACATGCATTACCTCCCTCCCTCCTTCCTTACAGTTGATAACATGCATTACCTCCCTCCTCCTCTCCTTACAGTTGATAACATGCATTACCTCCCTCCCTCCTTCCTTACAGTTGATAACAGGCATTACCTCCCTCCCTCCTTCCTTACAGTTGATAACATGCATTACCTCCCTCCCTCCTTCCTTACAGTTGATAACATGCATTACCTCCCTCCCTCCTTCCTTACAGTTGATAACATGCATTACCTCCCTCCCTCCTTCCTTACAGTTGATAACATGCATTACCTCCCTCCCTCCTTCCTTACAGTTGATAACAGCATTACCTCCCTCCCTCCTTCCTTACAGTTGATAACATGCATTACCCTCCCTCCCTCCTTCCTTACAGTTGATAACATGCATTACCTCCCTCCCTCCTTCCTTACAGTTGATAACATGCATTACCTCCCTCCCTCCTTCCTTACAGTTGATAACATGCATTCCCTCCCTCCCTCCTTCCTTACAGTTGATAACAGGCATTACCTCCCTCCCTCCTTCCTTACAGTTGATAACATGCATTACCTCCCTCCCTCCCTCCTTCCTTACAGTTGATAACATGCATTACCTCCCTCCCTCCTTCCTTACAGTTGATAACATGCATTACCTCCCTCCCTCCTTCCTTACAGTTGATAACATGCATTACCTTCCCTCCCTCCTTCCTTACAGTTGATAACATGCATTACCTCCCTCCCTCCTTCCTTACAGTTGATAACATGCATTACCTCCCTCCCTCCTTCCTTACAGTTGATAACATGCATTACCTCCCTCCCTCCTTCCTTACAGTTGATAACATGCATTACCTCCCTCCCTCCTTCCTTACAGTTGATAACATGCATTACCTCCCTCCCTCCCTCCTTCCTTACAGTTGATAACATGCATTACCTCCCTCCCTCCTTCCTTACAGTTGATAACATGCATTACCTCCCCTCCCTCCTCCTTACAGTTGATAACATGCATTACCTCCCTCCCTCCTTCCTTACAGTTGATAACATGCATTACCTCCCTCCCCCTCTCACTCTCTCCTTCCTTACAGTTGATAACATGCATTACCTCCCTCCCTCCTTCCTTACAGTTGATAACATGCATTACCCTCCCTCCCTCCTTCCTTACAGTTGATAACATGCATTACCCCTCCCTCCTTCCTTACAGTTGATAACATGCATTACCTCCCCTCCCTCCTTCCTTACAGTTGATAACATGCATTACCTCCCTCCCTCCTTCCTTACAGTTGATAACATGCATTACCTCCCTCCCTCCCTTCCTTACAGTTGATAACATGCATTACTCCTCCTTCCTTACAGTTGGATAACATGCATTATCTCCCTCCCTCCTTCCTTACAGTTGATAACATGCATTACCTCCCTCCCTCCCTTCCTTACAGTTGATAACATGCATTACCTCCCTCCCTCCTTCCTTACAGTTGATAACATGCATTACCTCCCCTCCTTCCTTACAGTTGATAACATGCATTACCTCCCCTCCCTCCTTCCTTACAGTTGTAAACATGCATTACCTCCCTCCCTCCTTCCTTACAGTTGATGACATGCATTACCTCCCTCCCTCCTTCCTTACAGTTGATAACATGCATTACCTCCCTCCCTCCTTCCTTACAGTTGATAACATGCATTACCTCCCTCCCTCCTTCCTTACAGTTGATAACATGCATTACCTCCCTCTCTCTTACAGTTGATAACATGCATTACTCCCTCCCTCCTTCCTTACAGTTGATAACATGCATTACCTCCCTCCCTCCTATCCTTCTTACAGTTGATAACATGCATTACCCTCCCTCCCTCTTCCTTACAGTTGATAACATTGCATTACCTCCCTCTCTCCTTACAGTTGATAAACATGCATTACCTCCCTCCCTCCTTCCTTACAGTTGATAACATGCATACCTCCCTCCCTCCTTCCTTACAGTTGATAACAGGCATTACCTCCCTCCCTCCTTCCTTACAGTTGATAACATGCATTACCTCCCTCCCTCCTTCCTTACAGTTGATAACATGCATTACCTCCACTCCCTCCTTCCTTACTGTTGATAACATGCATTACCTCCCTCCCTCCTTCCTTACAGTTGATAACATGCATTACCTCCCTCATCCTTCCTTACAGTTGATAACATGCATTACCTCCCTCCCTCCTTCCTTACAGTTGATAAAGCATTACCTCCCTCCCTCCTCCTCCTTACAGTTGATTAACATGCATTACCTCACCTCCCTCTTCCTTACAGTTGATAACATGCATACCTCCCTCCCTCCCTCCTTACAGTGATAACATGCATTACCTCCCTCCCTCCTTCTTACAGTTGATAACATGCATACCTCCACTTCCCTCCTTCCTTACAGTTGATAACATGCATTACCTCCCTCCCTCCTTCCTTACAGTTGATAACATGCATTACCTCCCTCCCTCCTTCCTTACAGTTGATAACATGCATTACCTCCCTCCCTCCTTCCTTACAGTTGATAACATGCATTACCTCCCTCCCTCCTTCCTTACAGTTGATAACATGCATTACCTCCCTCCCTCCTTCCTTACAGTTGATAACATGCATTACCTCCCTCCCTGGATTATTGCTGTATTGATGATCCTCTCAATTCAAGAGAAAACAGCAATTCATGATCTCTTACAATTAGGAAAGAATGCAGAGCAAACCGACAAGACATCAAATAAACCTCCTCATCTGCTTTAATAAGGTTAACCTTTAGCAACCCTGCTGACAGATGGAATAATAATGAGAACGGAAGTTAACAGGCAGGGAAAAAGACAATAAAAATACAGGAATGAGAATTGTAGAATAAATACTTGAGCGTCAGAATATGTTGAGAGGCTGGGACGAGGGAGGGCAGGGCTGTGGGGAGATGGAGGAGGAAAGCAGCAAAGCAGAAACTAGAAAACAGAAACAGGAAAGCAGGGACGAGGAAGCAGGGACAGAAAAACAGAGCGAGAGGGAGATATTTTAAATAAATAACTGCCACCACCATCATCCATTAGAAAAGCTGTCTGGTCTGTTTATCTTGCACTGTTAAAAGCTAGTGATGACATGTCACTTCAAAATGGACTCTACTCCAACCAATGACAGAGAATAAGATCACAACACTTTCCATAAAAATGCTTGTGAAAGTGTATGTGACCTTTAAGGGGTGAATAAAGGGTTTTCACAAGGGGAAAACATAGATGTATATATGAACATCGACTTCAACTGTTCCCCCAAAAAGTGACAGGTGGTTATTTGAAGAATCTCAAATATAGAATATATTTTGATTTGTTTAACACTTTTATGGTTACTGTATGATTCCATATGTTTTATTTCATAGTTTTGATGTCTTCACGATTATTCTACAATGTAAAAAATTGTACAAATAAAGAAAAACCCTTGAATGAGTAGGTGTGTCCAAACCTTTGACTGGTAGTGTACATGTACACAAGCCAATGTGCCCCATGCAGAATAGAAGTCACCTCGTCGTCATCACATAGGAGATACACACTTGCAGCGATCACAGCCTTTTAAATCAGTTTAAGCTCCCAGAACAGAACCCAGTGGTACTGGGTGTTATGAATATACAGAACAGAACTCAGTGGTACTGTGTGTTATGACTATACAGAACAGAACCCAGTGGTACTGGGTGTTATGAATTTACAGAACAGAACTCAGTGCTACTGGGTGTTATGAATATACAGAACAGAACTCAGTGGTACTGGGTGTTATGAATATACAGAACAGAACTCAGTGCTACTGGGTGTTATGAATATACAGAACAGAACTCAGTGGTACTGGGTGTTATGAATATACAGAACAGAACTCAGTGGTACTGGGTGTTATGAATATACAGAACAGGGCCCAGTGGTACTGGCTACAGAGCAGAATCCAATGGTACTGGCTACCGAACAGCCAGTTACAACAGGATTTGTAGATGTCAAATGTTACATTACATGCTAAGAGGAGTTGTCTCAGATGAGAGTGAAGACAGATATGTGAAAAAGGTTAATGACATTTCTGATTGGCAAGAACACCATTTCCATCTCCTTTCAGAGTGGATGGTTAGTTAGACAAACCATGATAGATACATTACGCTGTAGCAGTAAAAAACAACTCATAGAAATGCGCTACACAACCCTGTGGCACGGTTCCGAAATACATTTGTGAAAAAGATTCAGGATGCCAAATAACCTTGGTAAACACCGGAGTCTAGCTAATGTAAATGAAAGAAGAAGCAATCTATAATGGCTTAACTATAACAATATGGAGAGGTCCCAAATGACACCCTGTCACCTAATAGTATGGAGTCTGGTCAAACATAGTGCACAATGACACCCTATCACCTAATAGTCAGTAGTTTACCAGTGAGATCAGTAGTTTATCAGTGAGATCAGTAGTTTATCAGTGAGGTCAGTATTTTACCAGTGAGGTGAGTAGTTTATCAGTGAGATCAGTATTTTACCAGTGAGGTCAGTATTTTACCAGTGAGGTCAGTAGTTTATCAGTGAGATCAGTATTTTACCAGTGAGGTCAGTATTTTACCAGTGAGGTCAGTATTTTACCAGTGAGGTCAGTATTTTACCAGTGAGGTCAGTATTTTACCAGTGAGGTCAGTAGTTTATCAGTGAGGTCAGTAGTTTATCAGTGAGGTCAGTAGTTTATCAGTGAGGTCAGTAGTTTACCAGTGAGATCAGTATTTTACCAGTGAGGTCAGTAGTTTATCAGTGAGGTCAGTATTTTACCAGTGAGGTCAGTATTTTACCAGTGAGGTCAGTAGTTTATCAGTGAGATCAGTATTTTACCAGTGAGGTGCTCAGTCATCTTTCTACGCCTGCTACGTTAGGTTAAGTGCTTAGAAATGAGTGTTAAAATTATGGGTAGTCTTTCCCCATAGCAAGGTCCTTAACTCGTGAACAGTCACATCACACAGGAACCGCTCGATCGAGATCTAGATAGATAGAGAGAGCGAGCGAGAGAGAAGAGAGATATAGAGCTCTAGCGATAGAGAGAGAGAGATAGAGAGATCGAGAAGATAGAGAGGAGCTATGAGCTATAGCTCGATATAGCTCTCTCCTATATCTCTCTATCTCGTTCGCTCTCTATCTCTCTCTCTCTTTCTCTCCTCTCTCTCTCTTCTCTCTCTTCGTCTCTCTTCTCTCTCTCCTCTCTCTCTCTCTCTCTCTCTCCTCTCTCACATTATATCTCCCGCTGGTATTGCTCTATTACACTGGCGGGGACTGCATCACAAATGCCACCATATTCCCTATTTATCCACATAGGTCTTTAGTCAAATAAAAGTGCACTATACAAGGAACAGGGTACATTTTTGGAAGGAATAGATTAATCACAATGCAGTTAGAACAGTCCGTGGATAGCACACAGTCACTGACCTGCTGGTGTGTGTGTGTGTGTGTGTGTGTGTGTGTGTGTGTGTGTCCTCTTACTGTTAATTGCCTGATTTCCTAATGGCATCCAAAAGTATATCCTACAAGTAGTGCACTATATAGGGAATAGGGTACCATTCTCTGGTCTAAAGTAGTGCACTATACAGGGAATAGGGTGCCATTCTCTGGTCTAAAGTAGTGCACTATATAGGGAATAGGGTACCATTCTCTGGTCTAAAGTAGTGCACTATACAGGGAATAGGGTACCATTCTCTGGTCTAAAGTAGTGCACTATACAGGGAATAGGGTGCCATTCTCTGGTCTAAAGTAGTGCACTATACAGGGAATAGGGTGCCATTCTCTGGTCTAAACTAGTGCACTATACAGGGAATAGGGTACCATTCTCTGGTCTAAAGTAGTGCACTATACAGGGAATAGGGTGCCATTCTCTGGTCTAAAGTAGTGCACTATACAGGGAATAGGGTGCCATTCTCTGGTCTAAAGTAGTGCACTATATAGGGAATAGGGTGCCATTCTCTGGTCTAAAGTAGTGCACTATATAGGGAATAGGGTGCCATTCTCTGGTCTAAAGTAGTGCACTATATAGGGAATAGGGTGCCATTCTCTGGTCTAAAGTAGTGCACTATATAGGGAATAGGGTGCCATTCTCTGGTCTAAAGTAGTGCACTATATAGGGAATAGGGTGCCATTCTCTGGTCTAAAGTAGTGCACTATATAGGGAATAGGGTGCCATTCTCTGGTCTAAAGTAGTACACTATATAGGGAATAGGGTGCCATTCTCTGGTCTAAAGTAGTGCACTATATAGGGAATAGGGTGCCATTCTCTGGTCTAAAGTAGTGCACTATATAGGGAATAGGGTGCCATTCTCTGGTCTAAAGTAGTGCTCTATATAGGGAATAGGGTGCCATTCTCTGGTCTAAAGTAGTGCACTATATAGGGAATAGGGTGCCATTCTCTGGTCTAAAGTAGTGCACTATATAGGGAATAGGGTGCCATTCTCTGGTCTAAAGTAGTACACTATATAGGGAATAGGGTGCCATTCTCTGGTCTAAAGTAGTGCACTATATAGGGAATAGGGTACCATTCTCTGGTCTAAAGTAGTGCACTATATAGGGAATAGGGTGCCATTCTCTGGTCTAAAGTAGTGCACTATATAGGGAATTGGGTGCCATTCTCTGGTCTAAAGTAGTGCACTATATAGGGAATAGGGTGCCATTCTCTGGTCTAAAGTAGTGCACTATATAGGGAATAGGGTGCCATTCTCTGGTCTAAAGTAGTGCACTATATAGGGAATAGGGTGCCATTCTCTGGTCTAAAGTAGTGCACTATATAGGGAATAGGGTGGCATTTAGGACACAGACCCTTCAAATTCCTCAATAAAAACCCTGTGTTATGTGGTGCCCCAGACTGCCAACCAGCTGAGTCATGCTGTGGTGCCCCAGTCCTGACATTAGAGGAGTTTAATATATGTTTCTCTTACCTCTTCGTTTCCATTTCTAAGGCGCTGCATCGCAGCGTTAGCTGGGCCACTAGAGATCCTGGTTCGAATCCAGGCTCTGTCGTAGCCGGCCGCGACCGGGAGACCCATGGGGCGGCGCACAATTGGCCCAGCGTCGTCCAGGGTAGAGGAGGGATTGGCCGGCAGGGATGTAGCTCAGTTGGTAGAGCATGGCGTTTGCAACGCCAGGGTTGTGGGTTCGAGTCCCACGGGGGGGCCAGTATGATTTTTTTTTTATGTATGCACTCACTAACTGTAAGTCGCTCTGGATAAGAGCGTCTGCTAAATGACTAAAATGTAAATGTATAACAAGACATGTGCCCCAAATTACACCCTTTTCCCCTTAGGGCTCTGGTCAAAGGTAGCGCACTAAATAGGGAATAAGGGTCCATTTGGGACGCAGTAGCATTGCCAGATTTGCTCCGTGCAATGAGCGTTTATCATGTTATAAAAGAAGAAGCAGATCAATGCATCACAGGACAGGATTATACAACCTGACAGCCAATCACTATGAGACCACAAAGACAGCCAATCACTATGTGACCACAATGACAGCCAAACAATATGAGACGACAACCTGACAGCCAATCACCTTGAGACCACAAAGACAGCCAATCACCATGAGACCACAAAGACAGCCAATCACTATGAGACCACAATGACAGCCAATCAATATGAGATCACAACCTGACAGCCAATCACTATGAGACCACAAAGACAGCCAATCACTATGAGACCACAAAGACAGCCAATCACTATGAAACCACAAAGACAGCCAATCACTATGAGACCACAAAGACAGCCAATCACTATGAAACCACAAAGACAGCCAATCACTGTGAGACTACAATGACAGCCAATCACTGTGAGACTACAATGACAGCCAATCATTGTGAGACCACAACGACAGCCAATGAATATGAGACCACAAAGACAGCCAATCACTATGAGACCACAACGGCAGCTAATCACTATGAAACCACAACGGCAGCTAATCACTATGAGACCACAACCTGACAGCCAATCACTTGAAAAGGAAAATCCCTCAACAACTTCAGGGTTTCATCTGCAATTTCCTGGTTACTCCACACAGTAAGGGTAAGCGAGCGAGATAGAGCGTCTAGAGCAGAGAGAGAGAGATCTAGGCGCGTAGAACTCGCTAGAGGTATAGCGACATATAGACTCTTCGAGAGACGATGAGGACTCGACGATAGAGCTAGATTCTAGATAGCTCTCTATAGATCGCTATCTCTCTCTCTCTCTCTCTCTCTCTCTCTCTCTTCTCTCTCTCTTCTCTCTCTCTACTCTCTTCTCTCTCCTCTCTCTCTCTCTTTTCTCTCTCTCTCTCTCTCTCTCTCTCTCTCTCTTCTCTCTCTCTCTTCTCTCTCTCTCTCTCCTACTTTTACCCAGAAAATAAAGAAAATTAAAATGCCATAATACATCAAATGGCTATCACCAATGTCTTAGTTCATCTCCACTGCCTCATCCGTTATAATGAAGGTATGTTAAGGTATGTTAAGGTATGTGAAGGTATGTGAAGGTATGTTAAGGTATGTTAAGGTATGTTAAGGTATGTTAAGGTATGTGTGTTTTGGCTCTAGTACTTGCTAAGGCCCTGTGATAGACTAGTGCCCTATCCATCAATCTGCCTCACGCTACAGAAACAGGAGAAAGGCTCCTGTCCTATGGGTGATTCTAGCTCAGACAAGGTTCATACGTGCTTCCTTCACTCTTACTGCATGCTATATGTAAAGTGCAAAGCTATATGTAAAGTGCAAAGCTATATGTAAAGTGTAAAGATATATGTGAAGTGCAAAGCTATATGTAAAGTTTAAAGCTATATGTAAAGTGTAAAGATATATGTAAAGTTTAAAGCTATATGTAAAGTGTAACATTATATGGAAAGTGTAAAGCTATATGTAAATTGTAAATGTATATGTAAAGTGTAAAGCTATATGTAAAGTATAAAGGTATATGTAAAGCATCAGTACCAAGCAACAGGTCCATGCAACAGGACCAAGCAACAGGACCAAGCAACAGGTCCAAGCAACAGGACCATGCAACAGGACCAAGCAACAGGACCAAGCAACAGGACCAAGCAACAGGTCCATGCAACAGGACCAAGCAACAGGTCCAAGCAACAGGACCATGCAACAGGACCAAGCAACAGGTCCAAGCAATAGGACCAAGCAACAGTACCAAGCAACAGGTCCAAGCAACAGGACCAAGCAACAGGACCAAGCAACAGGTCCAAGCAACAGGACCATGCAACAGGACCAAGCAACAGGACCAAGCAACAGGACCAAGCAGCAGGACCAAGCAACAGGTCCAAGCAACAGGACCAAGCAACAGGTCCAAGCAACAGGACCATGCAACAGGACCAAGCAACAGGTCCAAGCAACAGGACCAAGCAACAGGACCAAGCAACAGGTCCAAGCAACAGGACCAAGCAACAGGACCAAGCAACAGGTCCAAGCAACAGGACCAAGCAACAGGTCCAAGCAACAGGACCAAGCAACAGGTCCAAGCAACAGGACCAAGCAACAGGCCCAAGCAACAGGACCAAGCAACAGGACCATGCAAAGATGATCTATTCCTAAGGTCTTCTTGTTGTTTCTTGTATTTTGTCGGCTTGAATATTGTTACGATCAACTTACTCTTCCATTTACAAGATTTAGTCCAGCGTCGTCCAAGGTAGGGGAGGGTTTGGCCGGCAGGGATGTGGGTTCGTTTCCCACGGGGGGCCAGTATGAAAAAAAAAAAAAAAAAACGTATGTATTCACTAACTGTAAGTCACTCTGGATAAGAGTGTCTGCTAAATGACTAAAATGTAAATATAAATTAACATTATAGTCTACAGGTTTGAGGCTAAACTAATACCAAAGTGTAGAGGTTTGAGGCTAAACTAATACTATATTATTAGTAGTACATGTACCATGCTCTACATCTATAGTATTAGTTTAGCCTCAAACTATATAAAAACATATATATAAATATATAATATATATAATATATAATATATATATATATATAAACTAATACTATAGTCTAGACCAGTGGTTCCCAACCTTTTTTCCTTGGAGCCCCCCCCCCCCTCCTACTTGTATCTAAGAAAAGCTGAGCCCCCCCCCCCCCTCCCTAGAAAAGCTGAGCCCCCCCCCCCCTCCCTAGAAAAGCTGAGCAAAAAATAATAATAATAAAGTGATTCATTCCAAATCTTTATTGGCAAAAATGTACATCAATTATAGTTTTTCTTTCCTTTTCTCTTTGGTTTGATCTGGTTATCTTTGTGTATAATCAACTGTAGGCCTATACACACACATTGTTACCAAAATAATAATAATGATTGATTATCAGTGTAATAAGTGATTAACAGCACCTATATAGCTCTGTCCTAGATCTCCCTCAGACCAATTCACTGAAACGGGGCAGTTTGTTGCATACACTCATGCACATCATGTGAACACTGGTTTTGACACAGCTGTAACGTATGCGTTATAAAAATAACAATAAGTAACAATAACAAACAGTACGTTACCATTAATAACTTGTTCCTTCCTTTAAAAAACTAATGGCCACCTTGGGCCTGCATACCTGTGGTCCTCAGTAGGTCAATTGGTAGAGCATCTACATCCCCGGGACCAGCCACACGTAAAAATGTATGCATGCATGACTGTAAGTCGCTTTGGATAAAAGCGTCTGCTAAATGGGATATTATATTATATTATTACACCTCTGACCAGGGATGGGATGTCAGGTGTGATGCTAGTGACAGCCAGCCTAAAGCCCTGGTGGACATGGAGCCTGTTACGGCCTTTTGTTTTAATTGTTCCAAGCGCGCTGAAGGCCGTCTCAGACAGGTACGTAGTGCTGAATGGTAGAATAACCCTTGTAGCTGCGTGTTTGGCCAGTCTGGGTGCAACAGCGTGTCCTTTGACAACTTTTTGTATCCGTTCTCGTGGAAATATTTATTTGACATAGAATCGGCTTGAAGGTCAGCAAGCTCATCTTCACAGCCGAGGTATTGCACATCCTCGAGACTGCAAATATAAGGGTCCGTCACCCACGATTCCTTTGATAAGTATTCGTCAACATCGGCAAAACAGGATTTAATTTCCTCCCGAAGCATGTTCATGTGCTGGGTAAACTCAGTGCGTGAAGACACAGGCACAGTGCCACCAGACTGTTTCATCAGCAGTGGAAATTGTTGTAGCTGCCCTTTTGAAAATTGTCCAACTCTGTACTTTTTCGTTCAATCGGCTGTTAAATCCCTTGTTTTTGCCCATCAACACTACAGCCCCATCAGTGCAGCATGCAACAATATTCTCATTGGGCAGATTGTTGGACGAGAGATATGAGTCCATAGCTATAAAAATATCTTGGCCTGTTGTTGTTGTGGCTAGATTGGTAGACGTAAGAATGTCTTGTTTCAAGTCATCGTCTCCGTCAATATATTGCACATAAACGATGAGCACGGATTCGTCTGACACTGTTGTTGTTTCATCCAACTGAATGGCAAAGGGAACATTCCTAAGCTTCTCGTGCAGCTGGTTTTGACAATCTCCAGACATTTGATCAATTCTGTCTTTGACAGTGTTGTCAGAGAGTGGGACGGTTCTCACTTTATCCACCACCTGTGGGCCACACAGCCTCTCTACAATTCTCAGGCAGACGGGTTTGATTAGATGCTCTCCAATATTGTGCGGCTTTTTAGCCTTGGCAATTAATAGCGAACACTCAAATGACGCCTCCGTTGGCTCTGTGTAAATCACTGCCTGCTTTTTCAAATGCTTTTCTGATGTCTGTGGATCTTTTTGATAGTGCCAACTGCTTCCTCTCAAAGAAATAGTCTCCTGGTGTTTTGTTTCCTGGTGTCGTTGCATGTTGCTTGGCTTCATACTGTCATTAGCTAGCTTCTCGCCACAAATGACACATTCTGGCTGAGTCCTGTCCTGTCCTTCAATAAATCCGAAGTTAAGATAACTCTCGAGATATAGCCTTACTTTCTTTGTTGATGATGAGTCATCAGCACTTTTACGTTTCTTAGAAACGTTGTTTTATTCATAAAATAGTGATGATCTGACTGCAGGAAAAACGAGCTACTAGCTGAAACTGATTGAGCGCGGGTCAGTGACATCACTGTTTCCTGGGGAATTACCGCTGTTACGTTTCTCTACCATTATTATTATTTTTTAGATTGGCCTTGGCATTGCAAGAAAATGGATTCATTTTACAATTAAATTATAGTGGAACATAACATGCTTGACCTCAAAGCAAATGAGATCACGCGCCTCCCCCCCCCCCCCCCCCCCCTGTGAACTCTGGACCCCAGGTTGGGAAGCACTGGTAGATTTGAGTCTAAACTAATTCTAACCAGACTTTAGGGATCTACTTTTTCCACCCTCTTCCTAATGCAGTCTACCCCCGCCAATATTAAATAACATTTGACCTCATTGATTGGATGATTTGTACTGCATGCTGTCAGCAAGCTTTTGCCTAGTCTGGTTTGTACCTACTGATTGCTAGCCTCAAGCAGGTGTCCAGGTGATCATCTCTTAGAGTGGACCTGTATTTTGACTTGATGATCTTCATGTCGGAAAATGCTGACACTCAAAGGTAGGTAGAACCACAAAATGCTGTCAGGTACATCGCAACTTTTATTATGTTTGGATATTTTCCCTCCACGATAAGGTTCGCGATGCCCTCGATTTGATTTGGAGGTCGCTTTGCAGAGTCAAAATTTCACTCTCGACAGCTGATGTTTCATGTGAAACAATTTTTGTTGCAATTTCGTCAACATCAACTTCCACACCAAATGGAAAGCACATACAGTTGAAGTCGGAAGTTTACATACACTTAGGTTGGAGTCATTAAAACTCGTTTTTCAACCACTCCACAAATTTCTTGTTAACAAACTATAGTTTTGTCAAGTCGGTTAGGACATCTACTTTGTGCATGACACAAGTCATTTTTCCAAAAATAGTTTACAGACAGATTATTTCACTTATAATTCACTGTATCACATTTCCAGTGGGTCAAAAGTTTACATACACTAAATTGACTGTGCCTTTAAACAGCTTGGAAAATTCCAGAAAATGATGTCATGACTTTAGAAGCTTCTGATAGGCTAATTTACATAATTTGAGTCAATTGGAGGTGTACCTGTGGATGTATTTCAAGGCCTACCTTCAAACGCAGTGCCTCTTTGCTTGACATCATGGGAAAATCAAAAGAAATCAGCCAAGACCTCCACAAGTCTGGTTCATCCTTGGGAGCAATTTCCAAACGCCTGAAGGTACCACGTTCATCTGTACAAACAATAGTACGCAAGTATAAACACCATGGCACCACGCAGCCGTCATACCGCTCACGAAGGAGACACGTTCTGTCTCCTAGAGATGAATGTACATTGATGCGAAAAGTGCAAATCAATCCCAGAACAACAGCAAAGAACCTTGTGAAGATGCTGGAGGAAACAGGTACAAAAGTATCTATATCCACAGTAAAACAAGTCCTATATCGAAATAACCGGAAAGGCCGCTCAGCAAGGAAGAAGCCACTGCTCCAAAACCACCATAAAAAAGCCAAACTACAGTTTGCAACTGCACATGGGGACAAAGATCGTACTTTTTGAAGAAATGTCCTCTGGTCTGATGAAACAAAAATAAAACTGTTTGGCCATAATGACCATCGTTATGTTTGGAGGAAAAAGGGGCTGCTTGCAAGCCGAAGAACACCATCCCAACCGTGAAGCACGGGGGTGGCAGCATCATGCTGTGGGGGTGCTTTGCTGCAGGAGGGACTGGTGCACTTCACAATATAGATGGCATCATGAGGAAGGAAAATTATGTGGATATATTGAAGCAACATCTCAAGACATCAGTTAGGAAGATAAAGCTTGGTCACAAATGGGTCTTCCAAATGGACAATGACCCCAAGCACACTTCCAAAGTTGTGGCAAAATGGCTTAAGGACAACAAAGTCAAGGAATTGGAGTGGCCATCACAAAGCCCTGACCTCAATCCTATAGAAAATTGTGGGCAGAAATGAAAAGGTGTGTGAGAGCAAGGAGGTTACACCAGCTCTGTCAGGAGGAATGGGCCAAAATTCACCGAACTTATTGTGGGAAGCTTGTGGAAGGCTACCCGAAACGTTTGACCCAAGTTAAACAATTTAAAGGCAATGCTACCAAATACTAATTGAGTGTATGTAAACTTCTGACCCACTGGGAATGTGATGAAATAAATAAAAGCTGAAATAAATTATTCTCTCTTGTATTATTCTGACATTTCACATTCTTAAAATAAAGTGGTTATCATAACTGACCTAAGACAGTGAATTTCTACTAGGATTAAATGTCAGAAATTGTGAAAAACTGAGTTCACATGTATTTGGCTAAGGTGTATGTAAACTTCCGACTTCAACTGTAAATGTTGCCACAGGTTCCAGGATCGCAAAGTCTTGAAAGCGTCGGTCAAAGTCAGCGATAATGTTGTTCACCTGTTCAACGTATCAAAGTGCAGGTGCTTTTCCAAGACATTCGAGCTCTGACATCACATTTTTGAAATTCCTCAGTTCAAGTCGCTGCAATTGTGAGAATGGTTGTTTAAAAGCTGTCATCATTTCAACAATATTTTTATATTTTCTTGCAGCTCTAAATTGAGCTCATTCAGCCGAACAGTTACAGTACGTCGGTCAAAAAAGCCACACTTTTTCTTCCAACTGCTCATATTCTGCATCTTTTGAGGCCAGAAACTCCTTGATTTCAAATAACAGATCCTTAAATCTCTGCAGGAATTTACCTCTTCCAAGCCGCCTTTACATCCGTGTGTTGCAAGAAGTATGTGTGTTCAGCTTCACTTTCTTCCAGTTGAGACCTGAAGAGGAGCCTCTGCAGACTTCACAAATTCACAATTTTGAGCGTGATATCCATGACATCTTTCATATTCAGCATTTTACCCACAATGCCTGTTGATGGATTATGCAGTGATAACTGAGGAAGTCTGGAAAGTCATCATCACTTTTGCAAAGGGCAATAAACCCATTGATGTGGCCAGTCATGGCCGGTGCTCCATCTGTAGATATGGACACAAGTTTGTAAATGGGTAACTGAGTGCTATTAATAATGTACTTGAATGCCACAACAATGTCCTCCCCTTAAGTTTTTCCTTTCAACGATATGATTTTGAGCAGTTCCTCTTTTGCAATCATATCTTCAAACACCATTCTGATGAAAATGCACAACCGAGATGTGTCGATCACGTCTGTCAACTCGTCAAATTGAAGTGAAAAGACACTCATTTCTATCTTTTTTAAGATGCTCATCCATCATTTCACAGCGCCGTGTAACAGTATTTCTGGATAGCTGAACATCCTTAATAGATTTATTTTTGAAACCATCAAACAATGATTCTGCTGCCTCTAAAAAGGCCTATTTTACCGTGTATCCTATTTTACCGTGTATCCTATTTTACCGTGTATCCTTTTTACTGTGTATCCTATTTTACCGTGTATCCTATTTTACCGTGTATCCTATTTTACCATGTATCCTGGAACGGTTGCTTGTGCTTTTACTAGTATGCGACTCACCCGGAATGATGCAATCATGGCTGCCTTTGATTTTGAGCTGGGCCTTGTAAAGATCGATTGTTGGGCAGCTAGTTGAGTCTTCAACTCTTTTACTTTTCTCTGACATAGTTCACTTTTTCCTGGAAAGTCACTTTCATTTATCTTGTGAACAGTTTTGAAATGCCTCTCGACATTTCCTTTCTTAGCAAGAGCTACGTTTACACACACATTTTGAATTTGTTGTGGTGAAAAAATTATCTTCCTCCCACTCGACTTTTGAGGTGAAAAATGAGTGCTGCGAAAATGACAAAAGTGGACACTGAATGTAGTGTTTAAAGAAGAATGGACAGCAAAATACTTATATATTTTTTACTAATATTGGACATAAGGCGGTATGTCTGATATGCCAAAAAAGTATTGCCGTTTTTAAGGACTATAATCTCAATTGTCATTTTTCAAGCCAGCATGCTAACTACACTAGCAATCTGTTCTCTCAGGAAAAGGCAAGGAAGGTCTCAAAACTTGCCACAAACTTAAAAGCCCAACAAAATACGTTTACTAAACGGTGCTCTACTCAAGACTCCGTAACTAAGCTACGTAGTGGCACATAAAATCGCAATGCATTGCAAGCCTTTTTTGTTGAAGAGGAGTTTGTGAAAGAGTGGAGACTGCTGGTATACTTTGTACTGAGAGTAAAAGACAATTAGAGAAAATGAGAACCATCACCATGTGCGTGGAAGTGATAGGTGAGGAGCTAATCTCCGAGTTGAAGAAAAAAGCTGATGGCTTCGATATTTTTTCTATAGCACTGGATGAGAGTACTGACATCAGAGACACCACTCAACTTTACATTTTTGTCAGAGGAATAATTGAGAACTTTGAAATAATAGAGGAACTTCTTGCGATGATGGGAACAACCAGGGGCTCTGACTGATATGACAGGGTGTCTGCCTGCTTGGAAACAAATGAATCAACCGTGGAGCTAACTGACAAACGTCACAACAGATGGATCACCAAATCTAACCGGTAAAAACATTGGCCTACTAAAAAGATTACAAGACAAAGTAAAAGAAGGAAGCCCTAACTCGGAGGAATTGATATTTCTTCACTGTATTATTCATCAGGAAGCCCTGTGTAAAAGTGTGTTAAAGCTGGAAAATGTTGTTAAAGTGGTTGTAAAACTTGTCAACTTCATACGGGCAAGGTGGCTTAACCATCGTCAGTTCATTCAGATGCTCAATGTCACAGTCGGCAGAGCACCTAGGACTTGTTGTACTATTCAAATGTGCGCTGGCTAAGCCTGGGAAAAGTATTTAGCTGTGTGTGGGAACTGAAAGGGGAGATAGGTATGTTCCTTGATATGGTTGGTAAAGCTGACGACTTCTCAGAGTTGAAAGACACAGACTGGCTGGGCGACTTTGCTTTCGGTGTGGACATGTTGGGGCATCTGCACGATCTAAATGTGAAATTGTGTTTTTGTGCATGAACTGTATTCCAACGTGAACGCATTCAAGGCCAAACTTGTGTTGTTCTCCAGACAAATGAGCAGCCGGTCTCTAGCACATTTTCCGACACTGGCTGCACTGAACGCGCCAACATCGCAGTGCCGCACTGAGACATACAGTAGCACTTTGATCGACCTGCATGCTTAGTTTTCCCGCCGCTTTGTTGGGGTTCGTTCACTGTCCAGCAAAATTGAGCTTCTCCAATGACCGGATCTGACCAGAAATACCTTAAAACCAATCGCCTTTATTAACGCAATTGCAGTCAGAAATTACACACAGAGACACAGAGCATATGTCTCAAGAATACGTTCTGCCCAGAATGTTGGGTTCACAAAGCTAATATACCTGTGATCACTCCTTGATGGCGTAATCACTTGCACCAATGCACACGTCTTCCTTCAGCTTCTCAGACTTCACGTCAAAGGTTATACAAGAGTGGAACAATGGCTTGTTGTTATGGTGCAAAGAAGTTGGGTCCTGTTCCAGCCAAAGTATAGACAATGAAGATCATCACGTTTTCTTCACTTCTCTGTTGTTGTCTCTGTGTGTCTCTGTTTTTTTAAATTTATTTTTATGAAGACCTCTCCTCAGTTTAGCAGATGATTACAGGATCTCCTTCCTTCATACCCCTACTTTGAGACTACCAAGTCTCATCAATTCATTTGTACTCTAGGGTCCTTTGCCTATAGGAGTTTTTAACCAATCACCTCTAAGGGGGATGACTATGCTATTCAAAACCCTGTAACCTTCTGAAACAGGTCATCATCATCATCATCGTTCTATAGGGTCGCTGAGGGCAGTATCCATGACGTGACCACCAGCATCCTCAGAGGGAGGGGGATCCTCTGGTCCAACTTCTCCCACAGGAGCCTCTGTACCGATGGTGAGAACCGTGAGCTCATGCCTCTGTACCGATGGTGAGAACCATGAGCTCATGCCTCTGTACCGATGGTGAGAACCATGAGCTCATGTCTCTGTACCGATGGTGAGAACCATGAGCTCATGCCTCTGTACCGATTGTGAGAACCATGAGCTCATGCCTCTGTACCGATGGTGAGAACCATGAGCTCATGCCTCTGTACCGATGGTGAGAACCATGAGCTCATGCCTCTGTACCGATGGTGAGAACCATGAGCTCATGCCTCTGTACCGATGGTGAGAACCATGAGCTCATGTCTCAGTAAGTACCTTCTTTGCAGCACATTTTATCACAATGAGCAACATATCATTACTGGTATCAAGAAAGCAGATGCATACGTCATCACCCTTCTCACAATATCACCAAACATTCCCCTAAACCAATTTCCAATTTGGTCAAACGCAGAGTTATCAGCCTTAGACAGGGTGTTACTAAGTTCAATTATTTGGTTAAGGATCTTTTCATGTTGTCGGAGGAATCTGGGAGCGGTATAACACAGTATTTTTCATCATCGATTCCTTCGATCGGCCTTACATGTTCCACCCTGGCTAGCGAGAATGTAATCAAGACCAAGTTCCTGCTGCTTCGCTACGGCCTTAAGATTTTGGATGACCAGTGACAGCTGGGTAAACACTTTAACAGTCAAATTAATGTGGGCTTGTAGTGAGTAAGTGAGGTTATTTACCCATTTTCCCAAGACATCCAACAGATGGGAAAAAACCGAAAGGCCAAATATATCTGCTGGATGCAGAACATGTCCATACGCCTTATCATTTTTAGGAATCGCTCTTTTGCTTCTAACTACACAACCGGTTTTATCCGTTTGGGAGAAATGGGGAAAATCCCCAGAGTAGTGACCAATCAGATCAGACGCTGGTATCTTAAGGGCGTTCATCTCTGTTCTACCTAAGTAGCAACACCCAATCAGGAGGCAGCAGGAAATAACCTCTATTGTCACATATCCACATCCACCCCTCCGGAGCACCTATGCCTTCTGCTGTTTGTTTGATATGTACCTACGATATTGTTTGTTGTCCTTCTAGGATATTGAAAGAGAGGTCCATAATATTATCATGATTAGTTAAAACTCTGTTTCGCTCTCTTCCTAGGTATGAGGTCCATAATATTATCATGATTAGTTAAAACTCTGTTTCGCTCTCTTCCTAGGTATGAGGTCCATAATATTATCATGATTAGTTAAAACTCTGTTTCGCTGTCAAGGGGTGCTGAAGGTGGGTGTGGTGCATGAATCAAGCGCAGGACGCAGAAGCTCAGTCCAAAAGACTTTAGTGCAATAATCACGTAGAAAATAAGCACAATAAGCCCGAAGGCGAAATAACGGCGCACACAGGCGTCAAACAAACGGCGCACTAACATGTGCGAAAACCTCTCCAAACACTGGAGGGAAGTACGTAGCTCCAACACGAAACAGAAGAGCAATCACACACAAAGACAAACACACACAACGAGAACTAAATAGGACACTAACGAGGACTAACAAGACACAGGTGTACAACATCAAGACAAAACCAAACGAACATGAAACATAGATCGGTGGCAGCTAGTACTCCGGGGTCGACGACCGCCGAAGCCTGCCCGAACCAGGAGGAGGAGCAGCCTCGGCCGAAACCGTGACAGTACCCCCCCCTTGACGCGCGGCTCCAGCCGTGCGCCGACCCCGGCCTCGGGGACGACCAGGAGGACGCGGAGCAGGGCGCGCGGGATTGTCCCGGTGGAACTCCGACAGGAGAGATGGGTCTAGGATGTCCCTCCGCGGCACCCAGCACTGCTCCTCCGGGCCGTACCCCTCCCACTCCACGAGATACTGGAGACCCCCCATCCGGCGTCTAGAGTCCAAGATGGACCGAACGGTGTACGCCGGAGCCCCCTCGATGTCCAGTGGGGGCGGAGGAGTCTCCCCTATCTCATTGTCCTGGAGTGGACCAGCTACCACCGGCCTGAGAAGAGACACATGGAAAGAGGGGTTAATATTCTTATACTCAACAGGTAGACCTATAACACACCTCGTTCAATCTTCTCAGACTTTAAAGGGCCCCACAAACCGCCGACCCAGCTTCCGGTAGGGCAGGCGGAGGGGTAGGTTTCTGGTAGAGAGCCAGACTCGATCTCCGGGTGCGTACACCGGCCCCTCACTGCGGTGGAGATCGGCGCTCGCCTTGTGACAAAGGACGGCCCGCTGCAGGTGGACGTGGGCCGCGTTCCACGTCTCTTCCGAGCGCCTCATCCAATCATCCACCGCAGGGGCCTCGATCTGGCTCTGCTGCCAAGGTGCCAGAACCGGCTGGTAACCTAACACACATTGGAAGGGGGTTAGGTTGGTAGAGGAGTGGCGGAGAGAGTTCTGGGCCATCTCGGCCCAGGGAATGTACCGTAACCACTCCTCCGGCCGGTCCTGGCAATACGACCTCAGAAACCTACCCACATCCTGGTTGACACGTTCTACCTGCCCGTTACTCTCCGGGTGGTACCCTGAGGTAAGGCTAACCGAGACCCCCAAACGCTCCATGAACGCTCTCCAAACACGGGAGGTAAACTGGGGGCCTCGATCAGACACTATATCCTCGGGTACCCCGTAATGCCGGAAGACGTGGGTAAATAGGGCCTCAGCGGTCTGTAGGGCAGTAGGAAGACCCGACATAGGGTCCACAACGACCAGGATGGTGGTATTCCCCTGAGAGAGGGGAAGGTCTGTAACAAAATCCACCGAGAGGTGGGACCATGGTCGTTGTGGAACGGGCAGGGGTTGTAACTTACCCCTGGGCAGATGTCGGGGCGCCTTACACTGGGCGCACACCGAGCAGGAGGAGACATAAACCCTCACATCCCTAGCCAAAGTGGGCCACCAGTATTTAGTGCTAAGGCAATGCACTGTCCGGCCAATACCCGGATGTCCAGAGGAGGGTGACGTGTGAGCCCAATAAATGAGTCGATCCCGAATCTCGAGCGGAACGTACTTCCGACCCTCAGGACACTGTGGAGGGCTGGGGTCGGTACGCAACGCTCGCTCGATTTCGGCATCGACCTCCCACACCACCGGTGCCACAAGGCAAGACTCCGGTAGTATGGGAGTGGGCTCAACGGACCTCTCCTCCGTGTCATACCGCCGGGACAGCGCATCTGCCTTACCATTCTGGGACCCAGGGATGTACGTGATTTTAAATATGAACCTGGTGAGAAACATACTCCATCGAGCCTGGCGAGGGTTCAGTCTCCTCGCTGCCCGGATGTACTCCAGGTTCCGATGGTCAGTCAAAATGAGGAAAGGGTGTTGAGCCCCCTCAAGCCAATGCCTCCACACCTTAAGGGCTTGAACTACAGCTAACAGCTCCCTGTCCCCAACGTCATAGTTACGCTCCGCCGGGCTGAGCTTCTTTGAGTAAAAAGCACAGGGGCGGAGTTTAGGTGGCGTGCCGGACCGTTGAGAGAGAACGGCCCCTATACCAGCCTCAGACGCGTCTACCTCAACCTGAAAGGGTAATGCGGGATCCGGATGCGCCAGCACCGGAGCCGACGTAAACAGGTCCTTCAGTCTCCTAAAGGCCCTGTCCGCATCAGCTGACCACTGCAGGCGCACCGGACCCCCTTTCAGAAGGGACGTGATGGGAGCTGCCACCTGTCCAAAACCCCGGATAAACCTCCGGTAGTAATTCGCAAAGCCCAAAAACTGCTGCACCTCTTTTACAGTAGTTGGGGTTTGCCAATTACGCACAGCGGACACACGATCCACCTCCATTCTCACCCCTGACGTGGACAACCGATAACCCAAAAAGGAGACCGACTCCTGGAAAAACAGACATTTCTCTGCCTTGACATATAGGTTGTGCTCCAACAGCCTCCTCAATACACGACGCACCAGGGTTATATGCTCGGCTCGGGTAGACGAGTACACCAGAATGTCATCAATGTACACGACCACCCCTTGTCCCTGCATATCCCGGAAAATGTCATCTACGAAGGATTGGAAGACTGATGGAGCATTCATCAACCCATATGGCATGACGAGATATTCGAAATGACCTGACGTGGTACTAAACGCTGTCTTCCATTCGTCGCCCTCCCTAATGCGCACCAAGTTATACGCGCTCCTGAGATCCAATTTTGTGAAAAACCGCGCTCCATGCAATGACTCTGTCATGGTCGCAATCAGAGGGAGTGGATAACTGTATTTCACAGTAATCTGATTGAGACCACGGTAATCAATGCATGGGCGCAACCCTCCATCTTTCTTCTTCACAAAAAAGAAACTCGAGGAGGCGGGAGAAGTGGAGGGCCGAATGTATCCCTGTCTCAAAGATTCGGCTATGTAAGTCTCCATAGCTTTTCTCTCCTCTTGAGACAAAGGATACACGTGGCTCCGTGGGAGCGCTGCTCCTGCCTGGAGATCAATCGCACAATCCCCCTGTCTATGAGGAGGTAACTGCGTCGCCCTAGTTTTACTAAACACGAGAGCTAAATCCCCATATTCAGGCGGAATGTGCAGTGCGGGCACTTGGTTTGGACTTTCCACCGATGTCGCCCCCACGGAAACACCCAGACATCGCCCCTCGCACTGAGCAGACCACCCATCGAGAGCCCTCTGTTGCCACGAAATAGCAGGGTTATGGGTGCTTAACCAGGGAATTCCCAGCACCACTGGGTACGCAGGAGAGTCGATCAGATACAGCTGTATAGTCTCTTCATGACCCCCCTGCGCACACATCCTAAGTGGTGCTGTGATCTCCCTAATCAACCCCAACGGGCGGCTATCTAAGGCATGAACGGGAAAAGGTTTGTCAACAGGTAGGAGACGGATCCCTAAATCTAAACAAAACTTCCGATCAACAAAATTCCCAGCTGCGCCTGAATCTACTAGCGCCTTATGCTGGGAATGAGGTGCAACCTGTGGAAAACACACAGGTATACAAAAGTGCGCAACAGAAAGCTCTGGGTAAGTGGGACGTCTACTCACCTGGGAGGCCCCCCCAGTGCGTGGCCTGTTGTCTTCTCCCCCGGAGAACCCTCTCCAGCACCTGGCCGCAGTGTGCCCTCCACGACCGCACTTGGTGCAGGAGACAGGCCCCCTCGGGCTCCTCCTCCTCCGTTCTCTAGCGCCGGCACCCCCGAGCTCCATAGGGCTCGGCTCGGAGGTGCCGGAGGGCGGAATGGACGGACTCCCCTCGGGACGTCCACGGGTGGCCAGCAGGGTGTCCAGACGGATGGACATATCGACCAACTGGTCGAAGGTAAGATGGGTATCCCTGCAGGCCAACTCACGTTGAACGTCCTCTCGTAGGCTACATCGAAAATGGTCGATGAGAGCCCGTTCATTCCACCCTGCATCCGCCGCTAGAGTCCGGTACTCTAGAGCGAACGCCTGAGCGCTCCTCCTCCCCTGTCTCAAGTGGACTAGACGCTTCCCCGCCGCTTTGCCCTCAGGTGGATGGTCGAACACGGCCTAGAAGCGGCGGGAGAACTCGGCGTAGGAGATGGTGTTGGCGTCCATCTTCCTCCACTCAGCGTTAGCCCACTCCAACGCCTTGCCCGTGAGACAGAAGATGAGGGCGGAAACGCTCTCGTGTCCCGAGGGCACCGGGTGTACAGTGGCCAGGTAAAGCTCCACCTGGAGAAGGAATCCCTGACACCAGGCAGCTGTTCCGTCATACGCCCTCGGGAGCGAGAGCCGAATCCTCCTGGGTTCCGGACCTGGGACTGGTGGACCGGCCGATGTGGTTGGCAGGGTAGGTGGAGGTGTAGGTACCCCGCTGGCCTCCCATCGGTGCAAGGTGTTGATGACGTCCTGTAGAGCGGTTCCCAGTTGTCGTATCTGGTCATCTTGCCCACGGACATGCTCCTCGAGCGACTCAGGCGTAACTGCAGATCCTGCTGATTCCATTCTGGTGTGTGATTCTGTCAAGGGGTGCTGAAGGTGGGTGTGGTGCATGAATCAAGCGCAGGACGCAGAAGCTCAGTCCAAAAGACTTTAGTGCAATGTTCACGTAGAAAATAAGCACAATGAGCCCGAAGGCGAAATAACGGCGCACACAGGCGTCAAACAAACGGCGCACTAACATGTGCGAAAAACCTCTCCAAAACACTGGAGGGAAGTACGTAGCTCCAACACGAAACAGAAGAGCAATCACACACAAAGACAAACACACACAACGAGAACTAAATAGGACACTAACGAGGACTAACAAGACACAGGTGTACAACATCAAGACAAAACCAAGCGAACATGAAACATAGATCGGTGGCAGCTAGTACTCCGGGGACGACGACCGCCGAAGCCTGCCCGAACCAGGAGGAGGAGCAGCCTCGGCCGAAACCGTGACATTCGCTCTCTTCCTAGGTATGAGGTCCATAATATTATCATGATTAGTTAAAACTCTGTTTCGCTCTCTTCCTAGGTATGAGGTCCATAATATTATCATGATTAGTTAAAACTCTGTTTCGCTCTCTTCCTAGGTATGAGGTCCATAATATTATCATGATTAGTTAAAACTCTGTTTCGCTCTCTTCCTAGGTATGAGGTCCATAATATTATCATGATTAGTTAAAACTCTGTTTCGCTCTCTTCCTAGGTATGAGGTCCATAATATTATCATGATTAGTTAAAACTCTGTTTCGCTCTCTTCCTAGGTATGAGGTCCATAATATTATCATGATTAGTTAAAACTCTGTTTCACTCTCTTCCTAGGTATGAGGTGCACCCAACAGTGACACACTCTTATTCCTTCCTTCGTTGCAGAGGCACAAAGGTGGGGGCTGTTTAGGGGTGAAAGAGGTCAACACCAGCTCTGTTTGGTATGTGCTGTTTCCTAACATGTCTATCTGTCTATCTATCTTACCGGGTAAATTATATTCTTAACATACAGATCGTTATTCTTTTTACTACTTGGCCCAAGTGGCCTCATCGTTATCTAACCAGCCCTACCTCTTATCCTACCATTCCTTCCAATTCCTTTTTTTTTTTTCCCCAGGCCCGATGGTGCCCTTTTTTTAAATTTCCCAGAAAATC
>LR778258.1:41327680-41370468 GCA_902810595.1 Coregonus sp. 'balchen'
CCCCTGTGAAAAATTTTAAAAAGGAGGGGGGGGGGCGGGGGGTGTAAAAAAAACGGGGAAAGGGGAAGCTGTGGGGTTTAGACTAAGAGGGGAAAAAAGGGGCTGTGTAAAAGGGAAGTTTTGTGGGGGTTTAAAAAGGAACTAGAAAGGGGCGGGAACTGAAAAATTTAGACTAGAGAGAGCGTGTAATAGAGGAGAGGGTAGACTAGAGGAAGCTTGTAAAAACGGAAAAGGGAGGCTTTTGTTAAGACTTTAAAAGGGAAAGGAAAGGGGGGTTTGTGAAGAGGGGGCTGTGTAGACTAGAGGAGGGGGGGGCGGGTTAGGGGGGAGCTGTGTAAAAACGGGGGAAAAGGGGGCGGGGGTAGACTAGAGGACGCTGTGAAACCCAGGGAGACGTGTAAACTAGAGAAATCGGGGAAAAAGGGGAAAGCTTTATGAGGAGGCTTGTAGACTAGAGGAGATTGTGAGACCAAGGGAGCTGTGTATAGGAAGCTTTTAGACTAGGGGAGGCTGTGAAAGACTAGAGGATACTTGTGGGAGAGCTGTGTAGACTAAGGAGGCTGTGTAAGGAAGCTTTGTGATAAGGAAGCTGAGTGACTAGGGGAGAGCGTGTGACTAGAGGATGCTGTGTAGACTAGAGGATCTGAGTAGACTAAGAAGCTGTGTAGCTAGATGAGAACTGTAGCTAAAGGAGAGCTGTGAGACTAGGGAAGCTTGTAACCAGAGGAAGCTGTGTAAACTAAAGGAGAGCTGTGTAACTAGAGAGAGCTGTGAGACTAGAGAGAGCTGTGTAGGGGAAGCGTGTAGACTAGGGGAGAGCTGTGTAAAGAGGAGACTGTGTAGACTAGAGAACGTGTAGACTAGAGGAGGGAGTGAGAGAGAGCTTGTAACTGAGAGTTTAGACTAAGGAAGCTTGTAGCAGAGGAGTCTGTGGACCAGAGGAGAGCTGTGTAAACTAAAGGAGAGCTGTGTAGACTAGAGGAGAGCTGAGTAGAGGAAAGCTGTGCAGACTAGAGGAGAGCTGGGTAAACTAAAGGAGAGCTGTGTAGACTAGAGGACAGCTTTGTAGAGGAGAGCTGTGTAGACTAGAGGAGAACTGTGCAGAGGAAAGGTGTGTAGACTAGAGGAGAGCTGTGTAGACTAGAGGAGAGCTGTGTAGACTAGAGGAGAGCTGTGTAGACTAGAGGAGAGCTGTGTAGACTAGAGGAGAGCTGTGTAGACTAGAGGAGAACTGTGTAGAGGAGAGGAGAGCTGTGTAAACTAAAGGAGAGCTGTGTAGACTAGAGGAGAGCTGTGTAGACTAGAGCAGAGCTGTGTAGACTAGAGGAGATCTGTGTAGACTAGAAGAGAGGTGTGTATACTAAAGGAGAGCATATGTAGATTAGAGTAGATCTGTGAAGACTAGAGGAGAGCTGTGTAGACTAGAGGAGAGCTGTATAGACTAGAGTAGATCTGTGAAAACTAGTGGAGAGCTGTGTAGACTAGAGGAGAGCTGTATAGACTGGAGTAGATCTGTGAAGACTAGAGGAGAGCTGTGTAGACTAGAGTAGATCTGTGAAGACTAGAGGAGAGCTGTGTAGACTAGAGGAAAGCGGTGTAGAATAGAGGAGAGCTGTGTAGACTAGAGGAGAGCTGTGTAGACTAGAGGAGAGCTGTGTAGAGGAGATCTGTGTAGACTAGAATAGAGCTGTGAAGACTAGAGGAAAGCTGTGTAGATAAGAGGAGAGCTGTGTAGACTAGAGGAGTGCTGTGTAGACTAGAAAAGAGCTGTGTAGACTAGAGTAGATCTGTGAAGACTAGAGGATAGCTGTGTAGACTAGAGGGGAGCTGTGTAGACTAGAGTTAGATATGTGAAGACTAGAGGAGAACTGTGTAGAGGAACGCTGTGTAGAGTAGAGGAGAGCTGTGTAGACTAGAGGAGAGCTGTGTAGACTAGAGGAGAGCTGTGTAGACTAGAGGAGAGCTGTGTAGAATATAAAAAAATCTGTGTAGACTAGAGGAAAGCTGTGTAAACTAGAGGAAAACTGTGTAGACTAGAGGAGAGCTGTGTAGACTAGAGGAGAGCTGTGTAGTCTAGAGGAGAGCTGTGTAGACTAGAGGAGAGCTGTGTAGACTAGAGGAAATCTCTGTAGACTAGAGGAAAGCTGTGTAGAGGAGAGGAGAGCTGTGTAGACTAGAGGAGAGCTGTGTAGACTAGAGGAGAGCTGTGTAGAGGAGAGGAGAGCTGTGTAGACTAGAGGAGAGCTGTGTAGACTAGAGGAGAGCTGTGTAGAGGAGAGGAGAGCTGTGTAGACTAGAGGAGAGCTGTATAGAGGAAAGGAGATGTGTATCTTATTTTCAGATCTCATTTTGGTCTTTTGTAACTTTGGCTTCTATATGTTTCTCCACCCCTTGGCTGCTCCTCTCCATGTAGGCTTTACAGACGCTCTCCACCCCTTGGCTGCTCCTCTCCATGTGGGCTTTACAGACGCTCTCCACCCCTTGGCTGCTCCTCTCCATGTGGGCTTTACAGACGCTCTCCACCCCTTGGCTGCTCCTCTCCATGTGGGCTTTACAGACGCTCTGCACCCCTTGACTGCTTCTCTCCATGTGGGCTTTACAGACGCTCCCCACCCCTTGGCTGCTCCTCTCCATGTGGGCTTTACAGACGCTCCCCACCCCTTGGCTGCTCCTCTCCATGTGGGCTTTACAGACGCTCTCCACCCCTTGGCTGCTCCTCTCCATGTGGGCTTTACAGACGCTCTCCACCCCTTGGCTGCTCCTCTCCATGTGGGCTTTACAGACGCTCTCCACCCCTTGGCTGCTCCTCTCCATGTGGGCTTTACAGACGCTCTCCACCCCTTGGCTGCTCCTCTCCATGTGGGCTTTACAGACGCTCTCCACCCCTTGGCTGCTCCTCTCCATGTGGGCTTTACAGACGCTCCCCACCCCTTGGCTGCTTCTCTCCATGTGGGCTTTACAGACGCTCTCCACCCCTTGGCTGCTCCTCTCCATGTGGGCTTTACAGACGCTCTCCACCCCTTGGCTGCTCCTCTCCATGTGGGCTTTACAGACGCTCTCCACCCCTTGGCTGCTCCTCTCCATGTGGGCTTTACAGACGCTCTCCACCCCTTGGCTGCTCCTCTCCATGTGGGCTTTACAGACGCTCTCCACCCCTTGGCTGCTCCTCTCCCTGTAGGCTTTACAGACGCTCTCCACCCCCTGCTAGCCTTATGACAAAATGTGTAAAACAGCATTATATATATATGTTCAAATGTCGGTGCCCCAGGGCCCCAAATGCAGTAGTCCGGCCCTGGGTTAGGGTTAGGGTGAGGGTCTGATAGACCCTCGGTAAGAGGAACAGATTGACAGATGCCGATGAAGCTCATAGAGGGACAGTCTCAGTGCTGGTTTAGAGGGAGGGGACTGGAACTAACTGTAGCCACAAGCGTTTGTGTGATGAGTGATTTCGAAGGAGTCAGGCGCAGGAGGGTAAATCACAGAATAACAGGATTTATTCCGGAAAACAGAGTTACGCAGTAATGCGTCAAAACCACTGGAATCAATAAAGCACACAGGGAAAATAACCAGGCGATACAAAATACAAGGAGCTCCACCGAGCTTCACTCTCCTCACAATAAACAATCACACACAAAGACAAGGGGGCAGAGGGAACACTTATACAGGTACTGATGAGGGGATGTGAACCAGGTGTGTGTAATAAACAAGACAAAAAAATTTGAATGATGAGATGAGGAGCAGCAGTGGCTAGAAGGCAGGTGACGACGAACGCCGAAGCCTGCCCGAATAAGGAGAGTTGGCAGCTTCGGAGGAAGTTGTGACACTCAACCAGCTTCATGAGGTATTCACCTGGAATAGATTTCAATTTACAAGTGTGCCTTCTTAAAAGTTAATTTGTGGAATTTCTTTCCTTCTTAATGCATTTCAGCCAATCAGTTGTGTTGTGACAAGGTAGGGGTGGTGTACAGAAGATAGCGCTATTTGGTAAAAGACCAAGTCCATATTATGGCAAGAACAGCTGAAATAAGCAAAGAGAAATGACAGTCCATCATTACTTTAAGACATGAAGGTCAGTCAATCCTGAACATTTCAAGAGCTTTGAAAGTTTCTTCAAGTGCAGTCACAAAAACCATCAAGCGCTATGATGAAACTGGCACTCGTGGACCGCCACAGGAAAGGAAGACCCAGAGTTACCTCTGCTGCAGAGGATAAGTTCATTAGAGTTAACTTCACCTCAGATATCAGCCCAAATAAATGCTTTACAGAGTTCAAGTTACAGACATCTCAACATCAACTGTTCAGAGGAGACTGCATGAATCAGGCCTTCATGGTTGAATTGCTGCAAAGAAACCACTACTAAAGGACACCAATAAGAAGAAGAGACTTGCTTGGGCCAAGTAACACGAGCAATGGACATTAGACCGGTCGAAACCTGCCAAATTTGAGATTTTTTTACAAAATCCATCCTGAGATGTGTGCAAACCTGGTGGCAAACTACAAGAAACGTCTGACCTCTGTGATTGCCAACAAGGGTTTTGCCACCAAGTACTAAGTCATGTTTTGCAGAGGGGTCAAATACTTAATTCCCTCATTAAAATGCAAATCAATTTATAACATTTTTGACATGTGTTTTTCTGGATTTTTTTGTTGTTATTCTGTCTCTCACTGTTCAAATAAACCTACCATTAAAATTATAGACTGATCATTTCTTTGTCAGTGGGCAAACGTACAAAATCAGCAGGGGATCAAATACTTTTTTCCCTCACTGTATAGTTGTATATATATGGATGTATATATATGTATGTATATGTATGGGTGTATGTATATGGATGTATATATATGTATATATATATGGAGTTATAAATATTGATGTATATATATGGATGTTTAAATATGGATGTATATACAGTGGGGAGAACAAGTATTTGATACACTGCCGATTTTGCAGGTTTTCCTACTTACAAAGCATGTAGAGGTCTGTAATTTTTATCATAGGTACACTTCAACTGTAAGAGACGGAATCTAAAACAAAAATCCAGAAAATCACATTGTATGATTTTTAAGTAATTCATTTGCATTTTATTGCATGACATAAGTATTTGATACATCAGAAAAGCAGAACTTAATATTTGGTACAGAAACCTTTGTTTGCAATTACAGAGATCATACGTTTTCTGTAGGTCTTGACCAGGTTTGCACACACTGCAGCAGGGATTTTGGCCCACTCCTCCATACAGACCTTCTCCAGATCCTTCAGGTTTCGGGGCTGTCGCTGGGCAATACGGACTTTAAGCTCCCTCCAAATATTTTCTATTGGATTCAGGTCTGGAGACTGGCTAGGCCACTCCAGGACCTTGAGATGCTTCTTACGGAGCCACTCCTTAGCTGCCCTGGCTGTGTGTTTCGGTCGTTGTCATGCTGGAAGACCCAGCCATGACCCATCTTCAATGCTCTTACTGAGGGAAGGAGGTTGTTGGCCAAGATCTCGCGATACATGGTCCCATCCATCCTCCCCTCATACGGTGCAGTCGTCCTGTCCCCTTTGCAGAAAAGCATCCCCAAAGAATGATGTTTCCACCTCCATGCTTCACGGTTGGGATGGTGTTCTTGGGGTTGTACTCATCCTTCTTCTTCCTCCAAACACGGCGAGTGGAGTTTAGACCAAAAAGCTCTATTTTTGTCTCATCAGACCACATGATCTTCTCCCATTCCTCCTCTGGATCATCCAGATGGTCATTGGCAAACTTCAGACGGGCCTGGACATGCGCTGGCTTGAGCAGGGGGACCTTGCGTGCGCTGCAGGATTTTAATGCATGACGGCGTAGTGTGTTACTAATGGTTTTCTTTGAGACTGTGGTCCCAGCTCTCTTCAGGTCATTGACCAGGTCCTGCCGTGTAGTTCTGGGCTGATCCCTAACCTTCCTCATGATCATTGATGCCCCACGAGGTGAGATCTTGCATGGAGCCCCAGACCGAGGTTGATTGACCGTCATCTTGAACTTCCATTTTCTAATAATTGCGCCAACAGTTGTTGCCTTCTCACCAAGCTGCTTGCCTATTGTCCTGTAGCCCATCCCAGCCTTGTGCAGGTCTACAATTTTATCCCTGATGTCCTTACACAGCTCTCTGGTCTTGGCCATTGTGGAGAGGTTGGAGTCTGTTTGATTGAGTGTGTGGACAGGTGTCTTTTATACAGGTAACGAGTTCAAACAGGTGCAGTTAATACAGGTAATGAGTGGAGAACAGGAGGGCTTCTTAAAGAAAAACTAACAGGTCTGTTAGAGCCGGAATTCTTACTGGTTGGTAGGTGATCAAATACTTATGTCATGCAATAAAATGCAAATTAATTACTTAAAAATCATACAATGTGATTTTCTGGATTTTTGTTTTAGATTCCGTCTCTCACAGTTGAAGTGTACCTATGATAACAATTACAGACCTCTACATGCTTTGTAAGTAGGTAAACCTGCAAAATCGGCAGTGTATCAAATACTTGTTCTCCCCACTGTATATTTTTAGGTATAGATATGGATGCATATGGTTTCACAACACAGAGCCTGTAGAGTGGGAGGGGGGAGGACTGAGGGAGGGGGGGGGGGGGGGGAGGAATGTCAAACATCAAGGGGTTTTAAACCCTCCCTCCACCTTCCCCGCCACCCACCACCTGCCCCCTCCCACCCTGACATGATCTAGTCAGATGTTAAACACATCCCAATCACATGACCCTCTCCAGTACGCTATCACTAACAATAACCAAGCCACCCTGACATGGAGACATGGTTTGCCTCCCAAATGGCATCCTATTACATGTATAGTGCTCTGGTCAAAAGTAGTGCACTACATAGGGAATAAGGGTGCCATTTGGGAAGTAACCACTGAGACAGGGATCCCAGTGGAGTGGTCTTGATTAACCATTCAGGTCTGGTCTGCAGGTTAGCATTTTTCATCATGAATCTTGTTCTAGAGGCAGCTCTGCGGCATGATCACTAGCTGGCACAGCCACAAAGTCATAAAATCTGATTTTAAACCTAACCTAAACCCTACACTCTTATAAAAAAAGGTGCTATATAGAACCTAAAAGGGTTCTTCGGCTGTCCCCATAGGAGAACCCTTTGAAGAACCCTTTTTGGTTCCAGGTAGAACCCTTTTGTTCCGGGTAGAACCATTATGGGTTCCATGTAGAACCCTTTCCACAGAGGGTTCTACATGGAATGCAAAAGGGTTCTCCTATGGGGACAGACAAAGAACCCTTTTGGATCCCTTTTTTCTAGGAGTGTAACCTAATGCCTAACCCTTAACCACACTGCTAACCCTAATGCCTAACCCTTAACCACACTGCTAACCCTAATGCCTAACCCTTAACCACACTGCTAACCCTAATGCCTAACCCTTAACCACACTGCTAACCCTAATGCCTAACCCTTAACCACACTGCTAACCCTAATGCCTAACCCTTAACCACACTGCTAACCCTAATGCCTAACCCTTAACCACACTGCTAACCCTAATGCCTAAACCCTTAACCACACTGCTAACCCTAATGCCTAACCCTTAACCACACTGCTAACCCTAATGCCTAACCCTTAACCACACTGCTAACCCTAATGCCTAACCCTTAACCACACTGCTAACCCTAATGCCTAACCCTTAACCACACTGCTAACCCTAATGCCTAACCCTTAACCACACTGCTAACCCTAATGCCTAACCCTAATGCCTAACCCTTAACCACACTGCTAACCCTAATGCCTAACCCTTAACCACACTGCTAACCCTAATGCCTAACCCTAATGCCTAACCCTTAACCACACTGCTAACCCTAATGCCTAACCCTTAACCACACTGCTAACCCTAATGCCTAACCCTTAACCACACTGCTAACCCTAATGCCTAACCCTTAACCACACTGCTAACCCTAATGCCTAACCCTTAACCACACTGCTAACCCTAATGCCTAACCCTTAACCACACTGCTAACCCTAATGCCTAACCCTTAACCACACTGCTAACCCTAATGCCTAACCCTTAACCACACTGCTAACCCTAATGCCTAACCCTTAACCACACTGCTAACCCTAATGCCTAACCCTTAACCACACTGCTAACCCTAATGCCTAACCCTTAACCACACTGCTAACCCTAATGCCTAACCCTAACCTTAAATTAAGACAATAAAGCAAATGTTTGTTTTAATGAATTTTTACAATATAACCAGTTTTACTTAGAAAATCATGTGGTGGACACGAAGGCTAATCTCTACTCCGGACGTCCCAGAGTCTCTCAGTGTGTCTGTGTGATTTAAACATGAAACACACAGAGAATCTGACTACTGATAGACAGCCGATAGGGACTTCTCTTGCTAGAACAAAAGCGGTACCTGCTGCGTTCTGACCCGGTAGCGACGAACCCACCGATTCTACATGTAGAATCGCAATGCTCTTCAGTGGCCAACAACTTGACTTTGAGCCAATCAGAGAGCATGAACCCCCGACGTGGGGGGAGCCAACAGGAGAGACAACAAAAAGGAAAAAAGAGGGCATTTCCTCCGTAGAGCCACGGTTAAATGACATGAGACAGTCACACTTGTATGTAGGCTATGGGATGGTAGCTAACTAAGTGCACAGACGCAATGCACACAACACTAAATACTTCCTCCAAGCTAGCTAACCACTGTAGCTAGTATTGACATTATAATTAAATCACAATGGATTAGTTTCCATGAAACAGCTGCCTGTGTTAGCTGTCGAGATAGTGCAGCGTTCTTAGCTAGCTAGCTATGTTGTGCTAGCTGGAAAATATGCTAACATTAGCTAGATAAACATTTGGCTATGGGCAGTATGGGATTATGGAGAGTGACTTAAATTGTTTCTTTGTCATCTTGCTACAGTAGCTGGTAACAAAGAATTTTATAACTAACCCAAGCTAATTAATCGAAGTGGGAAAAAAAAAACAAGCAAGGAGGTGGGCAGAGCCAATTACGAGCTAGTGAGATCCTATTGGCACGTGCTAGCATTAGGTTTGCATATTTCCATTAGGGAACGCCTACTCTGTGAAGTAAGCGTGTGCAATAACTCAATTCGCCCTTGTACTCCTTCTAAACAAAGCAGTTTTTACAAACTTTGGCAAAGGGTAAAGTCTACAAAACGCAGTCCACTCTGTTTGTAACAGATTGTAGTTTTGGAAACAGAAAATGGTATAGAGCAAATGTTTAATCGATGAGAAAATTTGCAGAATGTCGGCCAAAATCGGCCACTCCATCTTCTCCCACTGGCTGCCACTGGGCTTCCTCTAATCACCATGTTTGGTAGTGAGTGGAAACGCCAACCGGATGCATCACATTTATACATCCAGTGAAATATCTGGATCATTGTTCTATCTGTGGTAGTAATCTAGCTGCAACGGCTTTCTACAAAATAGCAACATTAGCGCAGACACACACAGACATGCATTGCCAAACAACGCTACTGCCACCTTCTGGTTTGGAGTATTTTAACAAGGCTGAGTGGCTGATGACTTCAAGGTCTTTGCTGCGTGAACACAAAAGAGATTGACTGCCGACACTGTTCAGAGGCGCTAAATACTGTCGGCAGGCAAACGTTTTACCTGTCTGAGCTTTTATAGAGTAGAGCTGATAAAGAGGATCACAATACAACTGCCTTCTCCCTCCCTCCCTCCCTCCCTCCCTCCCTCCCTCCCTCCCCCCCGCCTGCTCCCTTACTTCTCCCTCCCTGCCTCCCCTCTGCTCCCTCCCTCCCTGCACCCTCCCTCCCTCCCCGCCTGCTTCCTCCCTGACTGCTCCCTCCCTGCTGTATAACATATGAACCAGTGGTGGTCGGTGCGATTTAAGATGAGGGTGGACAATTATTTTTTTTATGAGCATGGGCTTATTTCTATTACAGCATATTGGATGACTGTTATTCATATTCCATTCACCCAGCTCAATGTAACATCGATAGGTTTAGGCCACTACATGATACTCACATTTTCCCTGTACCCATCATGAGGTTGCTACAACCTAGCCTATGAATTAAAGTTTACAACGTAGGTGCACAGGTCGAGAGAATTTTGAGTAATCAAAGTGACAGACAGTGACACATTCAATACCGCCTTGCACACTCTTGCCTGCATCTAGCTGATCTAGGTTGTAATCATTAGTCCAACAGTTGCAACCAAGAGTTTCTATTGGACAATTTCAGGTATGTTTATCACTGTTTAGTTCCATTTGCTTCCGTTTAAGAAACGTTTTTCAACAGAATTGGCAGAATGAATACACCCCCTGATCACACGCAAACACAGAACTAGCAGCCACATGTAAATCGCATGATCGCTTTGCTCATTGTATATAATGTAATTCATTCTCTCCTCCTCTCACCTTTTCCCTTCACTTGTGGACTTCAGTAAACAATAAAACAGCTGTCTGTGACCAGGCGGGAAAAAAAAATTCTAAGCCAAACTTTCATACCATACCCTAACCGCTACACACATTAACGTCATGGTCAACATAGCTACTAGAACACATTAGTAAACCCGCTACAATCATGCAGTACAGGCAAAGGGTGGCTACTTTGAAGAATCTCAAATATAAAATATATTTTGATTTGTTTAACACTTTTTTGGTTACTACATGATTCCATATGTGTTATTTCATAGTTTTAATGTCTTCACTATTATTCTACAATGTAGAAAATTGTAAAAAATAAAGAAAAACCATTGAATGAGTAGGTGTGTCGAAACGTTTGACTGGTACTGTACATATATATTACTATGAAATATAGCTATCTCTCTCTCTCTCTTGCTTCTCCTTCATTTTGCAAGAAATTAATTTGTTCAAAACTGTTAAACTATTGTCCTTCTCTCTCTTTGAGTCACCTACTCACCACATTTTATTCACTGCAATGCTAGCTAGCTGTAGCTTATGCTTTCAGTACTAGAATCAACATGTCAGTTCATGATGTAAGAGCTCTGATAGGTTGGAGGACGTCATAATTACTGTGTAAGTCTATGGAATGGGGTGAGAACCATGAGCCTCCTAGGTTTTGTATTGAAGTCAATGTACCCAGAGGAGGATGGAAGCTAGCTGTCCTCCGGCTACACCATGGTGCTACCCTACAGAGTGCTGTTGATGCTACTGTAGACACTCATTGCAAAACAGTGTGTTTTAATCAATTATTTGGTGACGTGAATATATTTAGTGTAGTTTTTTTTCCCACTTTTTTTTTCAGAAATTCACTAAGGAGGATGGTTCTCCCCTTCCTCTGAGGAGCCTCCACTGATATGAACGGACACTCCAACTGCCTGCATACATACAGTGAGGGAAAAAAGTATTTGATCCCCTGCTGATTTTGTACGTTTGCCCACTGACAAAGACATGATCAGTCTATAATTTTAATGGTAGGTTTATTTGAACAGTGAGAGACAGAATAACAACAACAAAATCCAGGAAAACGCATGTCAAAAATGTTATAAATTGATTTGCATTTTAATGAGGGAAATAAGTATTTGACCCCTCTGTAAAACATGACTTAGTACTTGGTGGCAAAACCCTTGTTGGCAATCACAGAGATCAGACGTTTCTTATAGTTGGCCACCAGGTTTGCACACATCTCAGGAGGGATTTTGTCCCACTCCTCTTTGCAGATCTTCTCCAAGTCATTAAGGTTTCGAGGCTGACGTTTGGCAACTCGAACCTTCAGCTCCCTCCACAGATTTTCTATGGGATTAAGGTCTGGAGACTGGCTAGGCCACTCCAGGACCTTAATGTGCTTCTTCTTGAGCCACTCCTTTGTTGCCTTGGCCGTGTGTTTTGGGTCATTGTCATGCTGGAATACCCATCCACGACCCATTTTCAATGCCCTGGCTGAGGGAAGGAGGTTCTCACCCAAGATTTGATGGTACATGGCCCTGTCCATCGTCCCTTTGAAACGGTGAAGTTGTCCTGTCCCCTTAGCAGAAAAACACCTCCAAAGCATAATGTTTCCACCTCCATGTTTGATGGTGGGGATGGTGTTGTTGGGGTCATAGGCAGCATTCCTCCTCCTCCAAACATGGCGAGTTGAGTTGATGCCAAAGAGCTCGATTTTGGTCTCATCTGACCACAAGACTTTCACCCAGTTCTCCTCTGAATCATTCAGATGTTCATTGGCAAACTTCAGATGTGCCTGTATATGTCCTTTCTTGAGCAGGGGGACCTTGCGGGCGCTGCAGGATTTCAGTCCTTCACGGCGTAGTGTGTTACCAATTGTTTTCTTGGTGACTATGGTCCCAGCTGCCTTGAGATCATTGACAAGATCCTCCCGTGTAGTTCTGGGCTGATTCCTCACCGTTCTCATGATCATTGCAACTCCACGAGGTGAGATCTTGCATGGAGCCCCAGGCCGAGGGAGATTGACAGTTCTTTTGTGTTTCTTCCTTTGCGAATAATCGCACCAACTGTTGTCACCTTCTCACCAAGCTGCTTGGCGATGGTCTTGTAGCCCATTCCAGCCTTGTGTAGGTCTACAATCTTGTCCCTGACATCCTTGGAGAGCTCTTTGGTCTTGGCCATGGTAGAGAGTTTGGAATCTGATTGATTGATTGCTTCTGTGGACAGGTGTCTTTTATACAGGAAACAAGCTGAGATTAGGAGCACTCCCTTTAAGAGTGTGCTCCTAATCTCAGCTCGTTACCTGTATAAAAGACACCTGGGAGCCAGACATCTTTCTGATTGAGAGGGGGTCAAATACTTATTTCCCTCATTAAAATGCAAATCAATTTATAACATTTTTGACATGCATTTTTCTGGATTTTGTTGTTGTTTTTCTGGCTCTCACTGTTCAAATAAACCTACCATTAAAATTATAGACTGATCATTTCTTTGTCAATGGGCAAACGTACAAAATCAGCAGGGGATCAAATACTTTTTTTCCTCACTGTACACACACTCTACATATCTTATTATACTCAGGCCAGAATTCAATCTAAGGCACGTTATAAAGCAGCGCGAAGGATAGCCGACAACGCACATTGAAAAAATAATATTCACACTTGAGCTGACATGCGCAGCGTTTACCATGAATGTGATCATTTTGAACGTTGGGGGAACGTCCATTGTCACTTTGGATTGAATCCCGGCCACAATCTATCTCACAATACAGTGGCTGCTATGTTAAGTCTATTCTGTCTATTTGCTTGCATACAACCTGTGGATTTAAATGTCCTAGAAACTATCACATGGACATTTCTGATGAAGTAGAGCCAATCAGAGCACGACAAATCAAATTCAGTGTTACCATTTAGCATTCCTTTATGTTGCCTTATGAATCTAAAGCTTACACATGTTAAAAAGTAATGGTGTTTTGGCTAACTGGCTTTGCCGGGCCGTAGTGAATAGATATGAAGTGATGTAGAAAATGAAGAGAGAGAACGAGAGAGAGAAGAGAAGAAAACAGGATTACAGAACGTCTCAGATCATCCCTCTCTCAGCGTCTCCATGGAAGCAGGAAGTGAGAGGCAAGCGTTCCAAGATGGCCGCCAGCTTTGTGAATGGCAGACATTCCTCAGCGGCAGGGTGTCGTTGAGGGGCGGAGGGGGAGGAGGGTGGAGGAGGGGGAAAGAGGGGGTCGCAGGGGGTCGGGCTAGTAGTAGTGTTTACTCCCAATGGGGACTATATAAATAGTAACTGCTGCTGTTTAAGGACTTCCTGTCACTAGGTATTCCATAAAACACTAGTTAAACAAACAATCAATTTCCCATTGGGCCTGCTGGAGGCTGGAGGCTGAAACTGGGCTAAACTGACTGACTGACTGGCTGAGTGAAGCCTGACTGTCTGCCTGCCACCTGTCTGGCCAGAGTACATGTGGAGTTAAAGCTTGGAGAGGGTTGTGTTGTTACAGGTCACAAAACACTTTCCCTCTTTCCTTAACCCTCTCTGTCTCTCCTTTTAACCTTATTGTTGTTTTAACAATATTATACAATAAAACTAACTGTAATGTACCATATTAGTTATTTACAGTAAATTGCCATAAATGTCAACCTGGGTTATATTAGGCGTAAACAGTAAATTATACTGTAAATTCCAAAGAAACTTTGGTTTAACAGTACATTACTCTAACCGCACAGCATTGTAGGATTGGTAACTGGTAACTGTTTCAAACAATTCTGAGTGATAGAATTGAGGTCTGAAGTGAACCAACCAAATAAGGTGTGGCATTCTGAGTGATAGGATTGAGGTGTGAAGTGAACCAACCAAATAAGGTGTGGCATCTGAGTGATAGGATTGAGTCCATGAAGTGAACCAACCAAATAAGGTGTGGCATTCTGAGTGATAGCTTGAGGTCTGAAGTGAACCAACCAAATAAGGTGTGGCATTCTGAGTGATAGGATTGAGGTCTGAAGTGAACCAACCAAATAAGGTGTGGCATTCTGAGTGATAGGATTGAGGTCTGAAGTGAACCAACCAAATAAGGTGTGGCATTCTGAGTGATAGGATTGAGGTCTGAAGTGAACCAACCAAATACGGTGTGGCATCTGAGTGATAGGATTGAGGTCTGAAGTGAACCAACCAAATAAGGTGTGGCATTCTGAGTGATAGGATTGAGGTCTGAAGTGAACCAACCAAATAAGGTGTGGCATTCTGAGTGATAGGATTGAGGTCTGAAGTGAACCAACCAAATAAGGTGTGTACAACATTTGTATGATTTACACAATTCATTACACAGAATAGACTGTTATGGAAAACCAGGGGAATAGGCTTGGGTGGGCAGGCCCATCCATTCAGATTGAGCAAAAAAAGAATATATAATAATAATAATAATAATAATAATAATAATAATAATAATAATAATAATAATAATAAATATATATATATATATAGTGGCTTGCGAAAGTATTCACCCCCCTTGGCATTTTTCCTATTTTGTTGCCTTACAACCTGGAATTGTTTGTGAAACAAACAAGAAATAAGACAAAAAAACAGAAAACTTGAGCGTGCATTACTATTCACAGCCCCAAAGTCAATACTTTGTAGAGCCACCTTTTGCAGCAATTACAGCTGCAAGTCTCTTGGGGTATGTCTCTATACGCTTGGCACATCTAGCCACTGGGATTTTTGAGGGCAAAACTGCTACCGCTCCTTCAAGTTGGATGGGTTCTGCTGGTGTACAGCAATCTTTAAGTCATACCACAGATTCTCAATTGGATTGAGTTCTGGGCTTTGACTAGGCCATTCTAAGACATTTAAATGTTTCCCCTTAAACCACTTGAGTGTTGCTTTAGCAGTATGCTTAGGGTCATTGTCCTGCTGGAAGGTGAACCTCCGTCCCAGTCTCAAATCTCTGGAAGACTGAAACAGGTTTCCCTCAAGAATTTCCCTGTATTTAGCACCATCCATCATTCCTTCAATTCTGACCAGTTTCACAGTCCCTGCTGATTAAAAACATCCCCACAGCATGATGCTGCCACCACCATGCTTCATTGTGGGGATGGTGTTCTCGGGGTGATGAGAGGTGTTGGGTTTGCGCCAGACATAGCGTTTTCCTTGATGGCCAAAAAGCTCAATTTTAGTCTCATCTGACCAGAGTACCTTCTTCCATATGTTTGGGGAGTCTCCCACATGGCTTTTGGGGAACACCAAACTTGTTTGCTTATTTTTTTCTTTTTTCTGGCCACTCTTCTGTAAAGCCCAGCTCTGTGGAGTGTCCGGCTTAAAGTGGTCCTATGGACAGATACTCCAATCTCCGCTGTGGAGCTTTGCAGCTCTTTCAGGGTTATCTTTGGTGTCTTTGTTGCCTCTCTGATTAATGCCCTCCTTGCCTTGTCCATGAGTTTTGGTGGGCAGCCCTCTCTTGGCAGGTTTGTTGTGGTGCCATATTCTTTCCATTTTTTAATGATGGATTTAATTGTGCTCCGTGGGATGTTCAAAGTTTCAGATATTTTTTTATAACCCAACCCTGATCTGTACTACTCCAAATCTTTGTCCCTGAACTGTTTGGAGAGCTCCTTGGTCTTCATGGTTCCACTTGCTTGGTGGTGCCCCTTGCTTAGTGGTGTTGAAGACTCTGGGGCCTTTCAGAACAGGTGTATATATACTGAGATCAAGTGACAGATCATGTGACACTTAGATTGCACACAGGTGGACTTTATTTAACAAATTATGTGACTTCTGAAAGTAATTGGTTGCACCAGATGTTATTTAGGGGCTTCATAGCAAAGGGGGTGAATACATATGCACGCACCACTTTTCCAGTTTTTTTTCATTTAATTTCACCAATTTGGACTATTTTGTATACGTCCATTACATGAAATCCAAATAAAAATCTATTTACATTAATGCAACAACATAGGAAAAACGCCAACGGGGATGAATACTATTGCAAGGCACTGTAGATATATATGTGATGTTCTCCCATCTGCTGCAGTAATGATGTTCAGATGATGTTCCTCCCAGCTGCAGCAGTAATGATGTTCAGATTATGATTCCTCCCAGCTGCAGCAGTTATGATACTCAGGTGATGTTCCTCCCAGCTGCAGCAGTAATGATGTTCAGATTATGTTCCTCCCAGCTGCAGCAGTAATGATGTTCAGGTGATGTAACTCCCAGCTGCAGCAGTAATGATGTTCAGGTGATGTGCCTCCCAGCTGCAGCAGTAATGATGTTCAGGTGATGTTCCTCCCAGCTGCAGCAGTAATGAGGTTCCTCCCAGCTGCAGCAGTAATGATGTTCAGTGATGTCTCCCACTGCAGCAGTAATGATGTTCAGGTGATGTTCCTCCCAGCTGCAGCAGTAATGATGTTCAGGTGATGTTCCTCCCAGCTGCAGCAGTAATGATGTTCAGTGACTCCAGCTGCGCAGTAATGATGTCAGGGATGTTCCTCCCAGCTGCAGCAGTAATGATGTTCAGGTGATGTTCCTCCCAGCAGCAGTAATGTTCAGGATGTCCCCAGCTCAAGCAGTAATGTGTTCAGATGATGTTCCTCCCAGCTGCAGCAGTAGTATATGTAATGATGTTCAGATATGTTCCTCCCAGCTGCAGCAGTAGACAGTGATGTATCAGAGTTGAATGTTTCTCCCAGCTGCAGCAGTAATGGTGTTCAGGTGATGTTCCTCCCAGCTGCAGCAGTAATGATGTTCAGGTGATGTTCCTCCCAGCTTCAGCTGTAATGATGTTCAGGTGATGTTCCTCCCAGCTGCAGCAGTAATGATGTTCAGGTGATGTTCCTCCCAGTTGCAGCAGTAATGATGTTCAGGTGATGTTCCTCCCAGCTGCAGCAGTAATGATGTTCAGGTGATGTTCCTCCCAGCTGCAGCAGTAATGATGTTCAGGTGATGTTCCTCCCAGCTGCAGCAGTAATGATGTTCAGGTGATGTTCCTCCCAGCTGTAGCAGTAATGATGGTTCATGCCATCCTGTTACCATCCTGGCTTTAATCCCCTGTTATGGTTGTAGAGGGACAGGGGGCTACAGTGGAGGGAATAGGGGCATAGACAGCATAGACAAAGGAAATCAACCTGGAGACTAAGGAATGTATCAGGAAACCATTTAGGATAGAGAGAGAGAGAGAGAGAGAGAGAGAGAGAGAGAGAGAGAGATATGCCATACCAATTAGGATCTGGCTAAAAATACTTGAATCAGTTATAGAACCCATTGCCCTTTATGGTTCTGAGGTCTGGGGTCCGCTCACCAACCAAGAATTCACAAAATGGGACAAACACCAAATTGAGACTCTGCATGCAGAATTCTGCAAAAACATCCTCCGTGTACAACGTAAAACACCAAATAATGCATGCAGAGCAGAATTAGGCCAATACCCGCTAATTATCAAAATCCAGAAAAGAGCCGTTAAATTCTATAACCACTTAAAAGGAAGCGATTCCCAAACCTTCCATAACAAAGCCATCACCTACAGAGAGATGAACTTGGAGAAGAGTCCCCTAAGTAAGCTTGTCCTGGGGCTCTGTTCACAAACACAAACAGACCCCACACAGCCCCAGGACAACAACAACAACAACACAACTAGACCCAACCAAATCATGAGAAAACAAAAAGAGAATTACTTGACACATTGGAAAGAACAAACAAAAAAACAGAGCAAACTAGAATGCTATTTGGCCCTAAACAGAGAGTACACAGTGACAGAATACCTGACCACTGTGACTGACCCAAACTTAAGGAAAGCTTTGACTATGTACAGACTCAGTGAGCATAGCCTTGCTATTGAGAAAGGCCGCCGTAGGCAGACCTGGCTCTCAAGAGAAGACAGGCTATGTGCACACTGCCCACAAAATGAGGTGGAAACTGAGCTGCACTTCCTAACCTCCTGCCAAATGTATGACCATATTAGAGACACATATTTCCCTCAGATTACAGCGATCCACAAAGAATTCGAAAACAAATCCAATTTTGATAAACTCCCTTATCTACTGGGTGAAAAACCACAGTGTGCCATCACAGCTGCAAGATTTGTGACCTGTTGCCACAAGAAAAGGGCAACCAGTGAAGAACAAACACCATTGTAAATACAACCCATATTTATGTTTATTTATTTTCCAATTTGTACTTTAACTATTTGCACATTGTTACAACACTGTATATATACATAATATGACATTTGAAATGTCTTTATTCTTTTGAAACTTCTGAGTGTAATGTTTACTGTTAATATTTATTGTTTATTTCACTTTTGTTTACTATCTACTTCACTTGCTTTGGCAATGTTAACACATGTTTCCCATGCCAATAAAGCCCTTAAATTGAATTGAATTGAATTGAGCGAGAGAGAGAGAGAGAGAGAGAGAGATGAGAGAGAGAGAGAGAGAGAGAGAGAGAGATAGAGAGAGAGGAGAGAGGGAGAAGATGAGAGAGAGAGAGAAGAGAGAGAGAGTAGTAGAGAGGCGATGAGAGAGAGAGGAGAGAGAGAGAGAGCAGACGCGAGAGGAGAGAGAGAGCTGACGAGAGAGAGTATGAGCGAGAGGAGAGAGAGACGATAAGGAGATGAGAGAGAGCGATGAGAGAGAGAGCAGAGATGAGAGAGACAAGACATAAGAAATGAGAGAGAGAGAGTAAAGAGAAGAAAGAGAAATACAGAAGAGATAAGAAAGAAAGGGAGAGAGAAGAGAGACAGAAGATAGGGGAGAGAGAGAGAACGAAAGAGAGAGAGAGACAGAGACATAAAGAAAAGAGAGAGAGACAGAAAGAAGAGAGAGAGAGAACGGAGAGGAGACAAGACAGAATAGGAGAGAGAGAGAGAGAGACCGAAAGAGAGGGAGAGAGAGAGACAGAAAGAGAGGGAGAGAGAGAGAGAAAGAAATGGAGAGAGACAGAGACAGAAAGAGAGGGAGAGAGAGAGACAGAAAGAGAGGGAGGCGTTTGGGTTCAGCTCTGGTTTTATTGCCATGATAAGGGTGATATATGGTGACATTGAAAGTGTATTAACAGTTAAAGGTGGCTTGAGTGCTCCTTTTAAAGTGTGTAGAGGTATTGGGCAAGGATGTTCTTTGTCTGGAATATTATATTCCATTGCTACATAGACATAGAAACTGGGGAACGTAACATAGAGCCACTATTAAATAGCATTAGAAGTCGCATTGAAAGTGTGTACCTTTCAGAGGATTTTCGTCTCTCAGCCTATGCTGATCATGTAGTTATTTTAGTGATAAATCAAGCGGAGGTGGATAGTTTGAGTCTAATGGTTGATCGTTTTAGGGGAATATCCTCTGCAAAGGTAAATTGGGAAAAAAGTTGTGCTTTACAGATTGGAGAATGGTGAAAAAAATTGGATTGGGGTGGTTGAAATGGTGTAAGGGAGGATGAGGAAATGGCTTTGGCTGTTATCTCCTATGTCATATAGGGGGCGCACTATTATAGTTAACAATGTGATTGCCTCTCCACTGTGGCATCGGTTGTCAGTTTTAGAGCCACCATCTGGCCTTCTGGCTAAGATACAGGCGATTATTGTAGATTTATTTTGGGATAAATATCATTGGGTTCCACAAAGTGTTTTGTATTTGTCAAAAGAGGACAAGGTCACATCTTACTGCTGCTATTCGGTTTCAGATTATTCAAAGGTTTATTGGACCGGAAAATGTGGTTTGGAGAGGGGTGGCAGGTCTTGTATTACAGCAGGTTGGGGGATTAGGTTTAAAGAAGGCTTTATTTTTGGTTGATAGTAGCCAGATTTCTAGGGAGGGAGTACCTCCGTTTTACAGAGGCCTTCTTAGGGTGTGGAGCATAATGAAGGTGTCCAGATGCACTTCAGCAGAGGCTGTTGGAGGAACCTCTGGTGTATGGGGCAAGACTGGATTGTACAACTGCAGCGGTTCCACAATTCTCCAAGATTCTGGTGAAGGGCAAAATCATCACCTTAAAACAGTTAATGGCCATGGCTGGGACCACCTTAATGGATGGAAGACGGGTGGCTGAACATTTGGGGGTGAGGTCGGAAAGGATTGTCGGACAACTGCTGGGAAGCTGCAGGAAGGCTCTGTCAGCAGAAGAGTGGGGTATGCTGAATAGTCACAAGAAGAAGGTACAAGGTGAAAACGTCTCATTTCCAAGACTAGGGATTACACCCAATATCCCAGAGTCAGAAAGAAAGGCGTTATTACTGGATTTGAGAGGGTTGGAAGAGGTGGGTTTGGATGAGGTGAATGGGAAAGACTTATATAGGGGGTGTGTCAAGGTGTTGAATAAAGATACATTGAAAAATAGAAAAGACACTCCATGGAGGGTAAAATTGGGCATTGATGACAAGGTAAAGCCAGCTTGGAGAGCACTGTACAAGCCTCCGTTACAAAAGGGTACTGGTGATATGCAATGGAGGGTTTTGCATGGCATCATTGCAGTTAATGCTTTTGTATCTGTTATTAACTCAGATGTTGGAGATGGATGTCTTTTTTGTAATATAAGAGAAACAATTTTTCACTGTTTTATGGAGAGTGAGAGGATAAAACCTCTCTTGGAAATGCTGGAGTCTTTGTTTAAAGCTGTAGGGGAGATTTTCAATAGCACTGTTTTTATTTTGGGGTTTCAACATAGTAAGCAACAGAAAAGAAAATGTCAACTGGTAAATTTTATTTTGGGACAAGCTAAGATGTCAATTTTTCTGAGTAGGAAACATAAGATAGAAACGGGATATGGACAGGATGTAAGAAGTGTTTTTAAAGGATTAGTGAAAGCGAGAATTAAAGTGGATTTTGAATTCTTCTCGGCTGTAAAATATCTCCCATTGTTTGAGGAGAAGTGGGCTTACGAAGGAGCGGTTTGTTTTGTGGAGGAGAGGAAACTATTTTTTGTTGATGAAATGAGTTGAATGTATAGTTGAAGTCGGAAGTTTACATACAACTTAGCCAAATACATTTAAACTCAGTTTTTCACAATTGCTGACATTTAATCCTAGTAAAAATTCCCTGTCTTAGGTCAGTTAGGATCACCACTTTATTATTCCCAGTGGGTCAGAAGTTCACATACACTCAATTAGTATTTGGTAGCGTTGCCTTTAAATTGTTTAACTTGGGTCAAATGTTTCGGGTAGCCTTCCACAAGCTTCCCACAATAAGTTTGGTGAATTTTGGCCCATTCCTCCTGACAGAGCTGGTGTAACTGAGTCAAGTTTGTAGGCCTCCTTGCTTGCACACACTTTTTCAGTTCTGCCTTCAAATGTTCAATAGGATTGAGGTCAGGGCTTTGTGATGGCCACTCCAATACATTTACATTTACATTTACGTCATTTAGCAGACGCTCTTATCCAGAGCGACTTACAAATTGGTGCATTCACCCTATAGCCAGTGGGATGAATACCTTGACTTTGTTGTCCTTAAGCCATTTTGCCACAACTTTGGAAGTATGCTTGGGGTCATTGTCCATTTGGAAGACCCATTTGCGACCAAGCTTTAACTTCCTGACTGATGTCTTGAGATGTTGCTTCAATATATCCACGTAATTTTCCTTTCTCATGATGCCATCTTTGCTGTTGTTCTGGGATTGATTTGCACTTTTCACACCAAAGTACGGTAATCTCTAGGAGACAAAACGCGTCTCCTTCCTGAGCGGTATGACGGCTGCGTGGTCCCATGGTGTTTATACTTGCATACTATTGTTTGTACAGATGAACGTGGTACCTTCAGGCGTTTGGAAATTGCTCCCAAGGATAAACCAGACTTGTGGAGGTCTACCATTTTTTTTCTGAGGTCTTGGCTGATTTCTTTTGATTTTCCCATGATGTCAAGCAAAGAGGCACTGAGTTTGAAGGTACGCCTTGAAATACATCCACAGGTACACCTCCAATTGACTCAAATTATGTCAATTAGCCTATCAGAAGCTTCTAAAGCCATGACATCATTTTCTGGAATTTTCCAAGCTGTTTAAAGGCACAGTCAACTTAGTGTATGTAAACTTCTGACCAACTTGAATTGTGATACAGTGAATTATAAGTGAAATAATCTGTCTGTAAACAATTGTTGGAAACATTACTTGTGTCATGCACAAAGTAGATGTCCTAACCTACTTGCCAAAACTCTAGTTTGTTAACCAGAAATTTGTGGAGTGGTTGAAACATTTATTTTCATTAACATTTTTATTTAGGAATTACATTTGTTGTTTCATTTCTGAAAAGGCAGTGTGCCATTGTTTGTGTTAACACGAGTATAAAAAAAAAGGTTTTATAATCTCTCTTGTTTACAGACTTTATCATTGTAGTGTACAAGATCCCTTTTTGTTGCATCACACAACTGAACAGTTACACTCTCAGTAACGGTTCCACAAAAATAACTTGTGAACTTAGAACTACAAGGTTCTATCTGGAAAAATAGGATTCTGAGATAATTGGCTTTAAAGTTCTGAACCCTTATTTGTTTAAATGGTATCAGCAATTTTTCTCTTGTATTATATTTTAACTTAACAACATGAAGTGGGGTATTACAAAGCCCCTGCCTCTACATTATGAAGTAGATATGCATGGTGTGGGCTAGCCTGTGTTGGGCTGGTGTGGGCTAGCCTGTGTTGGGCTGGTGTGGGCTAAACTGTGTTGGGCTGGTGTGGGCTAAACTGTGTTGGGCTGGTGTGGGCTAAACTGTGTTAGGTTGGTGTGGGCTAGCCTGTGTTGGGCTGTTGTGGGCCTTTTATTTCCCACAACAATGTTGCTTCTTTTTCCATTCTTCAGGACCAAAGTCCATTCATCCTTTTTCAATGAGGTTCAAACTCAATATGCGCCATCGGATAACCAGATAACAAAATATGCCACAGCCCATTCTTCAAGTGCACTACTGCTAATCAGCACTACGGGCCTACGTTACCGTGGAAGCGTCAACAAACCTTAACTTTGTTGTCTATTGCATAGTCATTGTTTCATTGTTCATTGATACGTCGTGTTGCTTCTACAGGATAGAGGACAGTCTTCTAAAGGGAACATGATCAAACAGAGATGAATCATTCATCATCTTTGTAAATGTCACTTTCACCGCTTTGTGTACAGTTATTTACAGTGATTTTACAGACAGACATGGGGAACAGTGTGTGATAGGAAATGTGTGTGAGCGAGTGCGCGGTGTGCTTGGGGTGGGGGGGATGTGGGGGGGTTGAGTGGAGGGTATTGGCGACTGGGGACAGGATGTGCGGGTGCAATAGAGCGTCCACTGCCCCTATCCCTTCAGTCTATCTCCTCACACTACAGAAACTAACCCTCATCTCACACAAGTATCATTTCTGTTGTGCGTCCTGCTGCCGCTGGCGAAATACACCCATCCTACAGATACCATCAATCTCTCTTCCGTTCCACAGACACAGACCCTACACACACAGTCGGAGCTTGGCTGCCAACAGCCGACACACACGCTCTCTGGGGGGATATCACCAGATAATCTCAGTGGAGCCTCAGGAAAATGTACGAGGTAAACAGAAATACAGATGTGTGTGTGTGTAACTATACTATACTACTAGAAACATGTGACCAACTGGGGACATTTTGTTAGTCCCCACAAGGAAAAGGCTATTTCTAAGGGGTATAGGATTAAGCTTAAAATTAGTGTTAGGGTTGGAATTAGGGTTAGGGGTTAAAGGTTAGGTTTAGTGTTAGGGTTAGGGTTAGGGTTAGGTTTAGGAGTTAGGGTTAGGGTTAGGTTTAGGGTTAGGGTTAGGTTAGGGTTAGGGTTAGGGTTAGGGTTAGGGTTAGGGTTAGGGTTAGGGTTAGGGTTAGGGTTAGGGTTAGGGTTAGGGTTAGGGTTAGGTTTAGGGTTAGGGTTAGGAGTTAGGGTTAGGTCTAGGGTTAGGGTTAAGTTTAAGGTTAGGTTTAAGGTTAGGGTTAGGTTTAGGAGTTAGGGTTAGGAGTTAGGTTTAGGGTTAGGGTTAAGATTAGGTTTTCAAGTTAAGGTTAGAGTTAGGGTAAGGGTAATGGTTAGGGTAAGGGTTAGGTTTAGTGTTAAGGGTTAAAGAAAATAGGATTATAATGGGAATCAATGGTGTGTCCCCACAAGGTTAGTTAAACATGACTGTGTGTGTGTGTGTGTGTGTGTGTGTGTGCTCTGTGTCTGTGGAACGGAAGAGAGATTGATGGTATCTGTAGGATGGTGTAACAGATAGAGACCTTTTACTCTGCTACCGTTACCAGACCAACAGGCTCCGAGACAGCTTCTGCCCAAGCCATAAGACTGCTTAATAGCAAGACTGTCAAATAGTCAATTAATGGTACCCAAAATATCTGTACTGACTCTATCTTGCTCTGATCGTAGGTACACTCACTAGACAATATATACACAGTCACTAGACTATATATACACACTATATACACACTCCCTAGACTATATACACACTCATATACACACTCACTAGACTATATACAAACTATATACACACTCACTAGACTATATATACACACTATATACACACTCACTAGACTATATACACACTATATACACACTCACTAGACTATATACACACTCACTATACTATATATACACACACTACAGTGAGGGAAAAAAGTATTTGACCCCCTGCCGATTTTGTACATTTGCCCACTGACAAAGAAATGATCAGTCTATAATTTTAATGGTAGATTTCTTTGAACAGTGAGAGACAGAATAACAACAACAAAATCCAGAAAAGCGCATGTCAAAAATGTTATAAATTGATTTGCATTTTAATGAGGGAAATACGTTTTTGACCCCCTCTCAATCAGAAAGATTTCTGGCTCCCAGGTGTCTTTTATACAGGTAACGACCTGTCCAAATAAACATTTTTGCTAAAAGTATTATTATATTATTGATCGATTGACTATGACTTTTCAGATCACCCAGTAGTGCTATCTGCAGGGTTAGCTCCAGGTAAAAATTGCAATCCTTCAGCCATTCCTGGACCTGTGACCAAAAACAAGCTACAAATGGACAGTACCAAAACAAATGATCTAATGATTCTGTCTCTTCGCAGCAAAATCTGCAGAGCTGGGTAGATTGTATCCCCCCATATAAACAACATTCTATTGGTAGAAATAATTTTTTATAATAATTGAAATTTGATAAAATTAGAAGTTTTTACTCTGGCTTCGTTTTACATATAAATTCATAAACACTATGCCATGGAATCGGTACTTCAAAAATCTCTGGAGGATTAAATTGAAATTGCAACCAACTTTGGAATGGAAAAAGGCCATTCTTGAACATGGGGTGAGACAATCGTACTAATTTGCTAGAGAACCAGTTCGGATTTAAGTACACGTTTTGTATGACTGAAGATTTAGTGATAGGTCTAATGCTTTAATATTTAATCATTTCTGTCCTCTGAATTCATATTCATTATATAAACAGTCACGTTTAATTTTGTCTGGTTTGCCGTTCCAAATCGAATGGAATATTTTTTTCTCATATAATTTAAAAAACTGTTCGCTAGGCGTAGGCAAGACCATAATCATATAGGTCAACTGGGATAATACTAAAGATTTAATCAGGGTGATTTTTCCACAAATTGACAGGTATTTACCTTTCCATGGTAGCAAGTTCTTCTCTATTTTTGCTAACTTTCTTTTAAAATGCATTGGAGTGAAATAATTTATTTCATTTGGTATATGTATTCCAAGTATATCCACATCACCATCAGACCTTTTTATGGGTAAACTACATGGTAATGTAATTTTTTTTTAGTGATCCAATACGTAATATAGTACATTTGTCATAATTTGGTTGTAATCCAGAGAGGTTAGAAAATGTATCTAGATCCTCTATGAGGCTGTGGAGGGATTCTAGTTGTGGATTTAAAAGAAAAGATGAATCATCAGCGTACAATGACACCTTTGTTTTTAAGCCCTGGATTTCTAATCCCTTGATATTATTGTTGGATCTGATTTTAATAGCTGACATTGTCGATGGACATAATAAATAGATATGCTGATCATGGACAACCTTGTTTGACTCCCCTTAACAGTTTAAAACTTTCGGAGAAATAGCCATTATTTACTATTTTACACCTTGGGTTACTATACATGATTTTAACCCATTTTATAAGAGATTCTCCAAAATTGAATATCTCCAGGCATTTATATATAAACTCCAGTCATACTTTATCAAATGCCTTTTCAAAGTCTGCTATGAATAGAAGGCCTGGTTTCCCAGATTTTCTATTGTTTCCAGTACTTGCCTTATATTATCTCCAATGATTCGTCCATGTAAAAAACCTGTCTGATGAGAATGAATAATATCCGACAATACCTTTTTAATTATAACTGCAATGCACTTTGCTAGAAATGTTGCATCACAACACTGAAGTTTAAGGGGCCTCCAATTTTTTTAAATGGACTGTGGTCCTCTGTAGCTCAATTGGTAGAGCATGGCGCTTGTAACGCCAGGGTAGTGGGTTCGATCCCCGGGACCTCCCATACGTAAAAATTTATGCACACATGACTGTAAGTTGCTTTGGATAAAAGCGTCTGCTAAATGGCATATTATTATCTTTATATTTACTTGTATCTTGTTTCAGTAATAATGAAATCAGACCTTCTTCTTGAGTGTCTGATAATCTACCATTTACATAGGAGTGGTTAAAACAAGCTAATAACGGTCCTCTTAGTATATCAAAAAAGGTTTGGTATACCTCGACTGGTATGCCATCCAACCCTGGAGTATTCCCGGACTTAAAGTCTTTAATTGCATCCAGAAGTTCCCCTTCTGTAATTTCACCTTCACATGAGTCTTTCTGTATGGCTGGTGTGGGGGTGCTTTGCTGGTGACACTGATTTATTTCGAATTCAAGGCACACTTAACCAGCATGGCTACAACAGCATTCTGCAGCGATACGCCATCCCATCTGGTTTGGGCTTAGTGGGACTATCATTTGTTTTTCAACAGGACAATGACCCAACACACCTCCAGGCTGTGTAAGGGCTACTTTACAAAGATGGAGAGTGTTGGAGTGCTGCATCAGAGGCAGTTAACCCACTGTTCCCCGGGCATCGAAGACGTGGATTAAGGCAGCCCTCCGCATCTCTCTGATTCAGAGGGGTTGGGTTGAATGCGGAAGACACATTTAAGTTGAATGTATTCAGTTGTACTACTGACTAGGTATCTCTCTCTCCCCCCCTTCTCTCCCCTTTTCTCCCCCACACCCTCAGATCCCATTCTCCTCTCCCAGCCTGGTCCAGACGCATAAACTACTGCTCCCAGAGAGCGAGAGAGAGGGTGGGTGGAGAGAGAAGTCTGAGAAAGGGCCAGGCTCCTGTTTCAAATTAGGTTTGCTGGACAAAAGTCACCTAGACCCACAAGTCAACCCTGAGGGGCCCCTCTAAACCTCCCCATTCCATATCTGCCTAGCAGCCAGCTATGGTTACTGTGTGCTACAAACAGCCAGCTATGGTTACTGTGTGCTACAAACAGCCAGCTATGGTTACTGTGTGCTACAAACAGCCAGCTATGGTTACTGTGTGCTACAAACAGCCAGCTATAGTTACTGTGTGCTACAAACAGCCAGCTATAGTTACTGTGTGCTACAAACAGCCAGCTATAGGTTACTGTGTGCTACAAACAGCCAGCTATGGTTACTGTGCTACAAACATCCAGGTTTTCTCCACATTTCTCCAAGCACATTATTTGATTTCAGTTCCGTAATTCATTTCCAAACTGCGTATCATTTTATTTTACCGTAAAAAAACATGCAGTTAAATCACACAAAACATATCAACAAACCAAAGAAAACAAAAAGGGATACAGGAAGTGGTGCAGCCCAGAAGGCAGGTGTCCATTGCTCCAGTTCTCATTTAAGCTCAAACGCCATCAGCCACGTGCTCTCACCAAAAAGTCTCCACCATGCCTCCTGACTGCATTCACTTCCCGTGGACAGCCACCGGGAAACACAAAACAAGGGGGTTTAAATACATGTAGCTCATGTCACATGACCAGGCAATTAACCAATAGAAATGCTTGATATGAACAGGCACAAGAGGTGAAGGAGGAGCACCCTAATCAAATAGAACAGTATGACCGATCGGTCATGTTGTCAACAAGGCAGCACGAAGCATCGTTCAGAAACACACAACATCTCTCTTTTCCATAAAATATATGTTCGAATTTTCTAGCTATTTTTGATTGGGAATGCAGATAAAGCGTTGTTTTTGAAAGCAATCACTTTTCCGTGTGAATGTCTGCCTGTCTGCCTGTCTTTCTGCCTGTGGTCTCAGTGTGGTCTCCTGATCAGGCCAGTCAGAGGAGGTTTACAGGTCTGTTAAAGAGGACTAAAGAGCCTGCTTTAAAGAGCCTGGATTTCATGGTCCTGTGTCCTATCACTGGTAAAACCTCCACCCAGTGTGAGATGGATACACTTCCTCTCTCCTCTTTCTACCCTCTCTCTCTCTGCCGCTGCTCTGCTCGGTTTTCCTGACCACGTGAACTGACCCGGGAAAAACTCTAGACCTGATGACCCGAAGACTTGTGTTAGCTCACAGAGCTAATGTGTAGGCTTTAGTTCGGTGAGCTACTACAGTCATGATTGTAGACAGACAGAGACCTAAGATCAACACACAGAACTATCAGAGGAGCTATGATGTCAGATCAGATGATACAGAATGTAGAAACAGTTCAGCGTTGTTTTTAGTGTCAAGATGAGGAGGAAACTAAAGACCCGGGACAAATTGATGTGCAAGAGAGATGGAGCTCAGAGAGAAGGGCCTTGCTGGGCTGTCCTGTCATGGACCCGGGACAAATTGATGTGCGAGAGAGATGGAGCTCAGAGAGAAGGGCCTTGCTGGGCTGTCCTGTCATGGGGAGGATTGATGGTCCTATAGGGAACACTTACACAGGTCATGTTGGACAGACTGACAGTAGGACCAGTAGGGGGTGAGAAGGGGTGAGGACGGGTGAGAAGGGGTGAGGACGGGCGAGAAGGGGTGAGGACGGGTGAGAAGGGGTGAGGACGGGTGAGAAGGGGTGAGGACGGGCGAGAAGGGGTGAGGACGGGTGAGAAGGGGTGAGGACGGGCGAGAAGGGGTGAGGACGGGCGAGAAGGGGTGAGGACGGGCGAGAAGGGGTGAGGACGGGTGAGAAGGGGTGAGGACGGGTGAGGACAGGTGAGGACGGGTGAGAAGGGGTGAGAAGGGGTGAGAAGGGGTGAGGACGGGTGAGAAGGGGTGAGGACGGGTGAGAAGGGGTGAGGACAGGTGAGAAGGGGTGAGGACGGGTGAGAAGGGGTGAGGACGGGTGAGGACAGGTGAGAAGGGGTGAGGACGGGTGAGAAGGGTGAGGACGGGTGAGGACGGGTGAGGACGGGTGAGGACAGGTGAGAAGGGGTGAGGACGGGTGAGAAGGGGTGAGGACGGGTGAGAAGGGGTGAGGACGGGTGAGAAGGGGTGAGGACGGGTGAGAAGGGGTGAGAAGGGGTGAATCCCAATGCTCAACACCCCCACAGTTTGCTCCTGTCATGGCTGTTCCCAATGCTCAACACCCCCACAGTTTGCTCCTGTCATGGCTGTTCCACATGCTCAACACACCCACAGTTTGCTCCTGTCATGGCTGTTCCCAATGCTCAACACCCCCACCAGTTTGCTCCTGTCATGGGCTGTTCCACATGCTCAACACCCCACAGTTTGCTCCTGTCATGGCTGTCCACATGCTCAACACCCCAACAGTTTGCTCCTGTCATGGCTGTTCCACATGCTCAACACCCCAACAGTTTGCTCCTGTCATGGCTGTTCCACTGCTCAACACCCCCACAGTTTGCTCCTTCATGGCTGTTCACATGCTCAACACCCAACAGTTTGCTCCTGTCATGGGCTGTTCCACATGCTCAACACCCCCACAGTTTGCTCCTGTCATGGCTGTTCCACATGCTCAACACCCCAACAGTTTGCTCCTGTCATGGCTGTTCCACATGCTCAACACCCCAACAGTTTGCTCCTGTCATGGCTGTTCCACATGCTCAACACCCCCACAGTTTGCTCCTGTCATGGCTGTTCCACATGCTCAACACCCCCACAGTTTTTCCTGCATGGTCAGGTCATTTGTATGATCAGGTAAGACTCTCGTCCCAGACAGTCATAGAATTAGAAGTACTTGAACCGACATGAGAGTACCAGTCACTGTGGTCTGAGGAGCTTTGTTCCTAATTCTCTGGCAACAGTGCTTCAACTAACTCCCTGCAGGACCAATCAGGGGAGGGGAGCACGGCTGACCCCAATCCTGACCTCTGGAAGGATTCAATTCCCTGAGCTCTCAGTCTGTTCCCAACACTGTGACTGTCAAAACATACATGCACTGTCCCATACACTAACCCTTACCCTGTACACCATCCATCCATCCACCGTAGTGCAAACATGAAGTCTTAACTGCTAGTGTGAAAACTAATGAATGCATATTTTTTTCCTTAGAGGCCAGTTCCTGACTGATTTGACATAGATAGTCGTCTTGGCCCTCTTGGAAACATCCACCACCAACCACCATGACTCTAAGAGTGTTTTGGTTTCTCATCCCTGGTTCCCGGAGAGAGAGGAGGAGAGAGAAGAGGAGAGGGTAGGAGAGAGGAGAGGGAGAGAGGAAGATCGTAGAGCAGAATATAGAGACGGAGATAGGAGGGAGAGAGAGGCGTTCTCTCTCTAGATCGAGCTGTCTCTTCTCACACGGATTACTGAGCAGGATCTCGGAGCTCATCATTGTTCGGAGACGATCTGCACTAGGCTGCTTAGGCGAGCCCTCGCTGCTGGGTGCTGGTCTTTTCTCGTGCGACTGTGTGCAGGTCTTGTGGGGGTGCTTGTCTGACGGCTGGCTGTATTGTCGATCGCTGCCTCTCCTTCTCTTGCTCTCTTCTCGTTTCTGCTGCTCTCTCTTTGCTTCTCTCCGCTCTGTCTCTTCTCTTTCTCTTCTCTCTTTTCTCTTTCTCTCTTCTCTTTTCTTCTCTTTCTCTCTCCTTCCTCTCGCTCTCCTCTTTCTTCCTCTTCCTTTTCCGTTCTCCTTCCTCTGCTTTTCTCTCTTTTTCTTCTTCCCCCTTTTGTTTCTTTTTTCGCTTTTCCTCTCTTTCGTCCCCCGCTTTTCTCTTTTCTCGTTCTCCTCTTCCCTCTTTTTCCCCTTTCGTTCGTTTGCTTCTCTTTCAGGAAAGGGGAAAAAAGGGAAGGGGGAAGAAGTTTAAATTTTTATCAAAAAGGGGGGTGGGGTGGGGGGTTTCCCTTTTCCAGCCCCTTTCCCCTAACCTTTCGGGGGGCGGAAGGCCCCCCCTTTTTTGGGGCCCCTTTTTTTGGGGGGGAAAAAAATTTTTTTTTTTTTCCCCCCTTTCCCCTCCTTTTTTTTTCTTTTCTTTTTCTTTTTTTTCCTTCCTTTTTCCTCCTTTTTTTTCCCCCTTTTTTTTTTTCTCCCCCCCTCTCTTTTTTCTCTCCTTTTTTTTTTTTTTCCGCCCCCCCTTTTTTTTTTTTTTTTTTTTTTTTTGGGGGGTTTTTTTTTTTTTTTGGGGCCTGGGGGTTTTTTTTTCCTCTCTTTTTCCTGTCTCTATCCCCTCCCCTTCTTCTCGGTCAGTTCTCTTTTCCCTTTCTCGCTGGCTCTGCTCGCTTTTTTCCCCTTTCGCTCTTGGGGCCTTTTTTTTCGCCGTTGGTCGCTCTTCTCCGGCCCTTTGAGGGTTTTCCGTTTTTTCTTTCTCTTTCTTTCTTCTCTCTTTCGCTTTCTTCTTTTTCTTCTCTTCTCTTTCGTCTCTCTGCTTCCTTTCTTTAGATCAATGGGCTGAGAAGTGGACATCATAGAATGAAGCATTTCGTGGTCTTCTGTGGTTTTGTATACTGCTACTTAACCCACCCCACCCCTCATGTCAGCACAGATCAATCATGGACATCCCTAAAAACAATGGTCCGTTTTCCTAACCCTAACCTGAGGAAATTGTTGCATATCAACAGAGTAGAAATTGATAGTTTGAACATCTGCATAACATCTATACCCAGCTAGCACATTTGGTTCCTTGGAAGTTGTGGGAACATATGTTTTTGGTTTCCCATTGGTTCTGGGAACGAAGCCATACGTTTCCTGACCAGTAAAACTGACGTTTTTATAAACGTTCTGAGAACGAAAGTGAACATTTTGCCTGTTCTGGGAACTTTAATTTTTAGGTTGCAGGAAGGTTCTGAGAACGTTTTACTATGGTTCCCTAAAAGTTTTCCTGGGAAGTTTTATTAAAGTTCTGAGAACACGTTTCAATAAGACTTGTAATAAAACTGCTAGCTTAGTTTGGGTTAACTGTTTCGAACTCTATGCACAGATAGGACAAATGGAAATTAATTTGCTAAGGCATTAATCATGCAAACACATGTATTTTTATTACATTTACATTTTAGTCATTTAGCAGACGCTCTTATCCAGAGCGACTTACAGGAGCAATTAGGGTTAAGTGCCTTGCTTAAGGGCACATCGACAGATTGTTCACCTAGTCGGTTCGGGGATTAGAACCAGCAACCTTTCGTTTACTGGCACAACGCTCTTACCCACTAAGCTACCTGCCGCCCCGGCACGGCGTCAGTGACATTAGAATCTAGTTTTTCATCACACAAAATAAATTAATGCCAACCATTCGGCAGAAAATAGACTCATTTTCATCAGATGACAACAGAAGTACAACACTATTTGGCTAGCAGCCACATATACTGTAACTCAATTATGAGCAAAGTATTTTTCTGCAAAGACGATGCATGGCCATCAGATGTCTTATGTTTACCATAGAAAGAAAGTAGCCAGCTACATTTTCCTAATGTTTTAATGCAAGTTCATCTTCCATTTTAACTTTTCGTTACACTACCAGAGTAAAGTAAGGGTGCCCGTTTGTGAATGTGGGAATTTGATATAAAGTACCAAAAGTTTGGACACACCTACTCATTCAAGGGTTTTTACATTGTAGAATAACAGTGAAGACACCAAAACTATGAAATAACACATATGGAATCATGTAGTAACCAAAAAAGTGTTAAAGAAATCAAAATATATGTTATATTTGAGATTCTTCAAATAGCCACCCTTCGCCTTGATGACAGCTTTGCACACTCTTGGCATTCTCTCAACCAGCTTCACCTGGAATGCTTTTCCAACAGTCTTGAAGGAGTTCCCACACATGCTGAGCACTTGTTGGCTGCTTTTCCTTCACTCTGCAGTCCGACTCATCCCAAAACATCTCAATTTGGTTGAGGCCGGGGGATTGTGGAGGCCAGGTCATCTGATGCAGCACTCCATCACTCTCCTTCTTGGTAAAATAGCCCTTACACAGCCTGGAGGTGTGTTGGGTCATTGTCCTGTTGAAAAACAAATGATAGTCCCACTAAGCCCAAACCAGATGGGATGGCATATCGCTGTGTTTGCCTTGAATCAAGGCCGTGTCACCAGCAAAGCACTCCTAGACCATAACACCTCCTTCTCCATGCTTTACGGTGGGAAACACACATGGAGATCATCCATTCACCCACACCGCGTCTCACAAAGCCACGGTGGTTGGAACCGAAAATCTCAAATTTGGACCAGACCAAAGGACAAATTTATACCTACATGTTTCAAGCAGACCACCATAGTCTCTGTGCCCAAGATCGCAAAGGTAACATGTCTAAATCACCCCGTAGCACTCACATCTGTAGCCATAAAATGCTTTGAAAGGCTGGTCATGGCTCACATCAACACCATCATCCCAGACACCTGGGACCCACTCCAATTCGCATACCGCCCCAACAGATCCAAAGATAACTCAATCTCTATTGCACTCCACACTGCCCTTTCCCAACTGGACAAGAGGAACACCTACATGAGAATGCTGTTCATCGACTACAGCTCAGCGTTCAACACCATAGTGCCCTCCAAGCTCATCACTAAGCTCAGGACCCTGGGACTAAACACCTCCCTCTGCAACTGGATCCTGGACTTCCTGACAGGCCATCCCCAGGTGGTGAGGGTAGCCAACAACTCATCCGCCACACTGTCCCTCAATACGGGGGCCCCTCAGGGGTGCGTGCTTAGTCCCCTCTTGTACTCCCTGTTCCCCCACGACTGCGTGGCCGCGCATGACTCCAACACCATCATTAAGCTTGCCGAAGATATGACGGTGGTAGGCTTGATCACCGACGCCCCCATTCACATCGACGGGGCTGTAGTGGAGTGGGTCGAGAGCTTCAAGTTCCTCGGTGTCCACATCACTAAGGATCTATCATGGTCCAAACACACCAACACAGTCTTGAATAGGGCACGACAATTACTCTTCCCCCTCAGGAGACTGAAAGGTTTTTTCATGGGCCCTCCGATCCTCAAAAAGTTCTACAGCTGCACCATTGAGAGCATCTTGACTGGCTGCATCACCGCTTGGTATGGCAACTGTTTGGCATCCGACCGTAAGGCGCTACAGAGGATAGTGCATACGGCCCAGTACATCACTGGGGCCGAGCTCCCTGCCACCCAGGACCTCTATACCAGGCGGTGTTAGAGGAAGGCCCTAAAAATTGTCAAAGACTCCATTCACCCAACTCATATACTGTTCTCTCTGCTATCGCACGGCAAGTGATACCAGAGCGGCTACCCGGATTATTTGCATTTACCCCCTTTTTTGTTGTTGCACTGATGCTCTTGCACAGGCTCTATGCCCACTCACTGGACTCTACCCACACACTGGCTCTATGCCCACTCACTGGATTCTACCCACACACTGGCTCTATGCCCACTCACTGGATTCTACCCACACACTGGCTCTATGCCCACTCACTGGATTCTACCCACACACTGGCTCTATGCCCACTCACTGGATTCTACGCACACACTGGCTCTATGCCCACTCACTGGATTCTACCCACACACTGGCTCTATGCCCACTCACTGGATTCTACCTACATACTGGCTCTATGCCCACTCACTGGATTCTACCTACACACTGGATCTATGCCCACTCACTGGATTCTACCTACACACTGGCTCTATGCCCACTCACTGGATTCTACCTACATACTGGCTCTATGCCCACTCACTGGATTCTACCTACACACTGGATCTATGCCCACTAACTGGATTCTACCTACACACTGGCTCTATGCCCACTCACTGGATTCTACCTACATACTGGCTCTATGCCCACTCACTGGATTCTACCTACACACTGGATCTATGCCCACTCACTGGATTCTACCTACACACTGGATCTATGCCCACTCACTGGATTCTACGCACACACTGGCTCTATGCCCACTCACTGGATTCTACCCACACACTGGCTCTATGCCCACTCACTGGATTCTACCTACATACTGGCTCTATGCCCACTCACTGGATTCTACCTACACACTGGATCTATGCCCACTCACTGGATTCTACCTACACACTGGCTCTATGCCCACTCACTGGATTCTACCCACACACTGGCTCTATGCCCACTCACTGGATTCTACCCACACACAGGCTCTATGCCCACTCACTGGATTCTACCCACACACTGGATCTATGCCCACTCACTGGATTCTACCTACACACTGGATCTATGCCCACTCACTGGATTCTACCTACACACTGGCTCTATGCCCACTCACTGGATTCTACCTACATACTGGCTCTATGCCCACTCACTGGATTCTACCTACACACTGGATCTATGCCCACTCACTGGATTCTACCTACACACTGGCTCTATGCCCACTCACTGGATTCTACCCACACACTGGCTCTATGCCCACTCACTGGATTCTACCCACACACAGGCTCTATGCCCACTCACTGGATTCTACCCACACACTGGATCTATGCCCACTCACTGGATTCTACCCACACACTGGCTCTATGCCCACTCACTGGATTCTACATACACACTGGATCTATGCCCACTCACTGGATTCTACCTACACACTGGCTCTATGGCCACTCACTGGATTCTACCCACACACTGGCTCTATGCCCACTCACTGGATTCTACCCACACACAGGCTCTATGCCCACTCACTGGATTCTACCCACACACTGGCTCTATGCCCACTCACTGGATTCTACGCACACACTGGCTCTATGCCCACTCACTGGATTCTACCCACACACTGGCTCTATGCCCACTCACTGGATTCTACCTACACACTGGCTCTATGCCCACTCACTGGATTCTACCCACACACTGGCTCTATGCCCACTCACTGGATTCTACCCACACACAGGCTCTATGCCCACTCACTGGATTCTACCTACACACTGGATCTATGCCCACTCACTGGATTCTACCCACACACTGGCTCTATGCCCACTCACTGGATTCTACGCACACACTGGCTCTATGCCCACTCACTGGATTCTACCCACACACTGGCTCTATGCCCACTCACTGGACTCTTCCCACAAACTCACACATACTACACTGACACTCCAACACACACACTTTCACACACTACGCTGCTGCTACTATGTTTATTATCTATCCTGATTGTCTAGTCACTTTTACCGCTACCTACATGTACATATTACCTCAATAACCTCAACTACCTCAACTACCTGGTACCCCTGCACATTGACTCGGTACCAGTACTCCTTGTATACAGCCTTATTATTACCTCAACTACCTGGTACCCCTGCACATTGACTCGGTACCAGTACTCCTTGTATACAGCCTTATCATTGTTATTTTATTGTGTTACTATTTCCTTTTTTTATTGTGCACATTTTTCTTACTTTTTACATCTACATTGTTGGGAAAGGGCTCATAAGTCAGCATTTCATAGTAAATTCATTTCATAGTAAATTCATTTCATAGTAAATTCATTTCATAGTAATTGCACAGTGCACATTTGACATTTTAGTCATTTAGCAGATGCTCTTATCAAGAGCGACTTACAGTTAGTGCATTCATTTTAAAATAGTTAGGTGGGACAACCACATATCTCAGTCATAGTAAGTACATTTTTCCTCAATAAAGTAGCTATCAGCAATGTCAGAGCTAGTAGTGGGGGAAAAAAGTCAAGTGTGAGTGTTAGTTCACGAAAGGTGGGGGGGGAAGATGTTTTCGGAAGATGAGCAGGGACTCTGCTGTCCTAGCTTCAGGGGGAAGCTTTGTCCACCATTGGGGTGCCGGGACAGAGAATAGCTTTTACTGGGCTGAGTGGGAACTGCCCTCCCGTAGGGGTGGGAGGGCCAAGAGACCAGAGGTGGCAGAACGGAGTACTCGGGTTGGGGTGTAGGGTTTGAGCATAGCCTGATTCGTAGGCGATCACCATGGTCTTGTAGTGGATGCAAGCTTTGACTGGAAGCCAGTGGAGTGTGCGGAGGAGCGGGGTGACATGGGAGACGATGTGGGGTGACATGCGGGCTGCGGCGTTCTGGATAAGTTGCAGGGGTTTGATGGCACAAGCGGGGAGCCCAGCCAACAGCGAGTTGCAGCAGTCCAGATGGGAGATGACAAGTGCCTGGATTATGACATGCGCCGCTTCCTGTGTGAGGTAGGGTCGTACACTACGGATGTAGAGCGAGTCACTGCTTAGATGTTTGCAGAGAACGACAGGGTGTTGTCCAGGGTCATGTCAAGGTTCTTTGCACTCTGGGAGGGGGACAGCAATGGAGAAGTCTTGGAGCGGGCAGGCCTTCACCGGGAGGAAGAGCAACTCCGTCTTGTCGAGCTTGAACTTGAGGTGGTGGGCCGACATCCAAGCTGAGATATCTACCAGGCACGCAGCGATGTGTGTTTCCACCTCAGTGTCAGAAGGGGGGGGACGGAGAAAAGTTGTTGAGTGTGATAGGAGAGACTATGTGAGGATATGACGGAGCCAAGTGACTTGGTGTACAGCGAGAAGACGAGTGGGCCTAGAACCGAGCCCTGTGGGACACCAGTAGTGAGAGTCACCTGGTAGGAGCGGCCTGCCAGGTAGGATGCAATTCAAGAGTGTGCAGAGCCTGAGACGCCCAGCCCTGAGAGGGTGGAGAGGAGGATCTGATGCTTCACGGTATTGAAGGCAGCAGATAGATCTAGGAGGATGAGAACAGAGGAAAGAGAGTCAGCTTTGGCAGTGTGGAGAGCCTCTGTGACACAGAGGAGAGCAGTCTCGGTTGAGTGACTGTTTTGAAACCTGACTGGTTAGGGTCAACAAGATTGTACTGAAAGAGATAGTAGTGGTCAGGGATGAGTTTATGAGGGAAGTGAGGAATGGGAAAAGGTCTCCAGAGATAGCCTGGAGAAGGGAAGAGGGGATGGGGTCATGCGGGCAGGTTGTCTGGCGGCTGAACATCACTAGTCACAGGATTTCATCTGGAGAGAGAGTGGAGAAAGAGGTCAAGGTGTAGGGTAGTTCTGTGTGAGTGGGACCTGTGGACTCAATAGGCTGAATGAATGAGGAGCGGTTGTCATCAACCTTCTTTTCAAAGTGCTTGACAAAGTCGTCCGCAGAGAGGGAGGAGGGAGTGGGAAAGATTTAGGAGGGAGGAGAAGGTGGAATATAGTTTCCTAGGGATAAAGGCAAAAGCTTGAAATTTTGGGTGATAAAAGTGGCTTTATCAGCAGATACAGAGGAAGAGAGGGTTGAGAGGAGGGAGTGAAAGGATGATAGGTCCTCCAGAAGTTTAGTTTTCCTCCATTTTCGCTCAGCTGCCTGCAGCCCTGTTCTGTAAGCTCGCAATGAGTCACTCAGCAACTGAGGAGGAAGGGAGGGCCGAGCCGGCCGGGAGGAAAGGGGACACTGCGAGTCATAGCATGCGGAATGGGAGGAGAGGAGGGAGGAGGGAGAAGGATTTCGCATAGAATAGAAGAGGAGAGAGTAGTGGGAGAAAGCAAGTGACGATCTGGGTAGGGGCTGAGTGGTTAGGGTTGGAGGAAAGGGAGACAGAAAAGGAAACAAAGTAGTGATCAGAGACCTGGAGGGGGTTGCAGTGAGATTAGTAGGAGAACAGCCTCTTGTAAAGATGAGGTCAACCGTATTGCATGCCTTGTGAGTGGGAGGGGACTGGGAAAGGATGAGGTCAAAAGACCTAGGGAGGGGAAAGAGAGAGTTGAAAAGAAATTAATTGAAGGCAGACGCCGAGAGGTTGATGTCGCCCTGTACGAAGAGCGGTGAGCCATCATCAGGAAATGAGCTTATCAAGGTGTCCAGTTCATTGAGGAACTCTCCAAGGGCACCTGGTGGGTGATAGATGATAATAATGTTAAGCTTGAGTGGACAAGTGACAGTGACAGGATGGAATTCAAATGAGGAGATGGACAGGTGAGAGAGGGAGAAAATAGAACATCTCCACTAAGGAGTAGCCCTCTGCCACAACCGCGACAACCAGATGCTCTCAGACTATGAGAGAAATCGTAGTCAGGTGAAGAGAGAGCAGCTGGAGTAGCAGTGTTCTCTGGGGTGATCCATGTCTCTGTCAGGGCCAAAACGTCAAGGGACTGAAGGGCAGCATAAGGCGAGATGAACTCAGCGTTCTTGACAGCAGATCAGCCGTTGCAAATGCTGCCAGAGACCAGTTATTCCTCATGGGTTGGGCGCGAAGGGTACACTAAATTAGACGGGTTGCAGCCAAGGGGTGGGGAGCGTCTGTAAAGCCAACAGGGAGAGTAACAAACAGATGTAGAAAACACACACATAGTTGACAAAGCTACAAAAGAGCAAAATGAGATCTGAAAATAAATAGGTAAGATACTCAAGTCAGAGAGCGGTGTGGAGGCTTCCTTTCTTTCCTTCCTCAAATAACTCTGCAGATCAACTCGGCAGAACCGCCTTTGTTTCGGCGACGAGACCGCCACTGACAATACCGCCGCTGACATGACCGCCGCTTACAGCTGCTGCTGAGAAAACAGGGGAGACTGAAGTACTAACACTAATGCCTAGCGGAGGTGAAGTACCCACCAGGTACTTGCGACTATGATACGTGAATTCATAGCCTGTTGAAGTGTTGTTTTTTTTGCATTGTTTGCTAGCTAGCTGGTTAGCTAGCTCTCATTAAAAACATTGCTAATATAACATGTTTTCTCAAAATGTATGTTAGCTAGCTAGCTAAATTGGCTTTATTAGGGAATATAACTCAGCAAACGATTTGAGAGCATTTGATAGCTCCAAAAGTGGTTAGTAGCTTTGACTGTTTAGAGCCATCCAGTGGCTAGCTACACTACACATGTAATTTGACCAGGTTCCCTTGAAGCAACTGTAATGACAGTCCACCCACAACATACCCAAGCGTCTCCTGATCAGCAAGGGTAGTCCTGTGTTTAATTTCATTGTGCATTAAAAACAGTTTGAGATCATTGTGAGAGTTTTCTCCAGTGGTTTGAAAAGGGGAATTGGGCTTCCTGGGAAATGTTGACCTAAATGGCAACAGTAACCAAGGGGGGCGGGGCTTAGCGAAGGGTCAACAACTCCTCCCCAACAATTAAAGATATGCATCATTCATCAACATACCATAATGTCATCAGACACTCAATAACTTATCGACCTCAAATCGATTCCTTACCATCTACAATGTCCTCTCTCACTCACACACCATGACAATCTCATCAAAGTGACTTCCTGTCTGGACTGGTCAGTTAAGGCTCTGTGGAAATCCTCTCTCCAGGAACTGCCAACCTGGTTGGTTAATCTGCTGTGCTCTAATTAGGTATAGGGTATAGAGCTGGGGCTGGGGACTGGAGTATGGGGCTAGGGCAAGGGCTAGGGCTGGGGTATAGCACTGGAGTACGGGGCTTGAGCTGAAGACTGGAGCTGGCGTATAGGGCTGGGGAAGAGGCTGGGGTATTGGGCTGGAGTATCGGGCTGGAGTATGGTGCTGGGGGAAGGGGCTGGGGTATAGGATTGGAGTATGGGGCTGGGGCTGGGGCTGGGGCTGGAGACTGGAGCTGGGGCTGAGGATAATTAACACCAGGCTCTCTGGTCCCAGTCAGTCCCACCACCTCTGACCTCCGACCCCCACCATAATCCTACTTTTCCATCAGCTCATTAAGACCGGGGAGTTCACACCTCACACCTCAACCCATGTTGGGCAAAGCTGTGGGGGGGACCCTGCCTCTTTATGCAGCCTAACCAAAGACTTAGCCCTATACCCCTACCCAATCCCCAGCCCTATACCCCAGCCCCACCCCCAGCCCTATACCCCAGCCCCATCCCCTATACCCCCAGCCCATCCCCAGCCCTATACCCAGCCCCATCCCCAGCCCTATACCCTGCCCCATCCCCAGCCCTATACCCAGCCCCATCCCAGCCCTATACCCCAGGCCCCATCCCCAGCCCTATACCCCATCCCAATCCCCAGCCCTATACCCCAGCCCCATCCCCAGCCCTATAACCCCAGCCCCTCCCCAGCCCTATACCCCAGGCAATCCCCAGCCCTATACCCCAGCCCCATCCCCAGCCCTATACCCCAGCCCCATCCCCTATACCCCAGCCCCATCCCCAGCCCTATACCCCAGCCCCATCCCCAGCCCTATACCCTACCCCATCCCCAGCCCTCATACCCAGCCCCATCCTCCCAGCCCTATACCCCAGCCCCATCCCAGCCCTATACCCCAGCCCCATCCCCAGCCCTATACCCCAGCCCCATCCCCAGCCCTATACCCCAGCCCCATCCCCAGCCCTATACCCCAGCCCCATCCCAGCCCTACCCCAGCCCCATCCCAGCCCTATACCCCAGCCCAATCCCCAGCCCTATACCCAATCCCCAGCCCTATACCCCATCCCCCAGCCCTATACCCAATCCCAGCCCTTAACCCAATCCCCAGCCCTATACCCCAGCCCAGCCCTATAGCCCAACCTAACCCCAGCCCCCCAACCCTATACCCGTACCCCATCCTCCCCCCCAGTCCAGCCCTACTCCCCAGTCCCGGCCATATAACCCAGACCTATACCCCAGCCCCATCCCCAACCCTATACCCTAGCCCCAGTCCCAGCCCTATACCCCAGCCCCAGTCCCAGCCCTATACCCTAGCCCCAGTCCCGCCCTACACCCCAGCCCCAGTCCCAGCCCTATACCCCAGCCCAGTCCCAGCCCTATACCCAGCCCCAGTCCCAGTCCCAGCATTACCCTAGCCCAGTCCCAGCCCTATACCCCAGCCCCAGTCCAGCCCTATACCCCAGCCCGTCCAGCCCTATACCCATAGCCAGTCCAGCCCTATACCCCAGCCCAGTCCCAGCCCTATACCCCAGCCCCAGTCCCAGCCCTATACCCCAGCCCCAGTCCAGCCCTATACCCTAGCCCCAGTCCAGCCCTATACCCCAGCCCCAGTCCCAAGCCCTATACCCCAGCCCCAGTCCCAGCCCTATACCTAGCCCCAGTCCCAGTCCCAGCCCTATACCCTAGCCCCAGTCCCAGCCCTATACCCTAGCCCATCCGCCCTATACCCAGCCCCAGTCCCCCCTATACCCGCCCAGTCCCCGCCAACCCCCGCCCCGTCCACCCTTACCCCCCCCCCAGTCCCCCCA